>OZ024894.1:28814824-28974824 GCA_964017195.1 Siderastrea radians
TTTGTCTTTTCTAATTTCAAAGAAAGTAGGCAGCAATTCAGACGTAGAAAATTAGCTTGAATTTTCACGTAATAAATTTTGCTCTGAGTAACTGAAAGCCGCGGTAGCCACCCTTTTTTTGCTGTCTTTACAGAGGGTTTTCAAGGCGGCCATGTTGGAGGTATAAAACAATAAAAAATAAAAACAGAATCTATTTCCCAAGGGAGAAAAAAATTATTGTTTTATGCCTCCAACATGGCTGCCGTGACATCACAAGAAAACCCTCTTTATTGAAAATTTTTACAACGCTCAAAACTTATTTATTTTAAAGATTTGACAGCTTGTTTCTCCCGCTCTGAATGGTTCATCGTTAGTTAGGCCTGAGTAAGGTTTGTTTTCATACCTATAGTTGCATCTCTGACAAGTTCTATCCTCCTAGCCTGTGATGGAGTCTGGTTAAGAAGTGAACACAAGGATCAGTCCTTTAGTAGTTTAAAAGGAGACGAGCATGCACTTATTGACAGTGTGCTAATTCACACTGAAAGCTTATTGTGCTAATACATTTTGGCACAACTCAATTCAATTCAATTAAAAATCGTGCTAGGGATTATTTTTAAGTGTTATTGTTGCTGTAAAGATGAAACAAATAGTAAGTACACAGTGAAAAATTCTTGTTGCTGTACCATTAGATTCCAACATTAAGACAACGACTAACTGATTTCAGCTTGGAAGTCCACTATTTTCTTCAAAAGTCCAAAAGATTACTGTGGAAAGCCAGAAGACACTCATTCACACACTTGGACAGTACTTATGGAGTTTGATGGAGGTATTAAGTAGCTATACCCTCGAATTAGAAATCATGTTTTACCAGAGAAGAGAGTTGCCAAACTCAATATGCACCAACTGATAATTAATCTTATGACTGTCCCCACAAAACTGAATGAAGTTAGTTATTGGCTCAACATTTAAATTAATTTCCCAGCCAGCTACATTATAGATCAAAAGTACTGTAAATTTCACTTGATTAAGTCTCAGTAAATGCAAGGACAGCATATTGTGTGTAGGATTGAACCACAATTTACAAAGAAAAGGGATGAGGGTTACATGTAAGCCCACTGCTTACCATGTGGAGATGTGTTGCTTGAT
This sequence comes from Siderastrea radians, assembly GCA_964017195.1. Classification (NCBI taxonomy): domain Eukaryota; kingdom Metazoa; phylum Cnidaria; class Anthozoa; order Scleractinia; family Rhizangiidae; genus Siderastrea; species Siderastrea radians. Next base: position 28,815,950 of record OZ024894.1, read on the forward strand.
CAGCTTCTGATCTTGGGTCTTCTCGTGTTGTTGTTCTTGTTACATGGCTTTAAAGAGGAAAGATACAAGTACATCCATGATTTTCAATGCTGTTATCTAGTTCAGATTATGTGAATGTGATGTGTGAAATGTGGCATTTAAAATTGTTCCAATTTTAACCAGATACAAACAATCATGACAGTGTGACAATGGGGGGAAAGGAGTGCTGCATCCATTAACAGGTAAGCATTTATAAATTTTTTTAAAGCTACCAAACTAGCTCAAACTCATTTGCAAACTTTCAGTCACTTACTCAGTGCAGATAATCTTTGGGCTTGTTAAGGATGGTGCCTCCTAATACAGATGTATTTTTGCAAAGGTTATGACTATGAGGGAATTAAGCACATCCTTAGCAAGGGTAATTCGAATTCAAAAAGAAAAATGTGGGTAACCATGCATTTAACAGAGATAATTAAGCAACCATAATTCTAAAAAAGCTTTACAATACAAAGAATGTATGGCAATTAGTTTCGAAATGTAAGCTCAACTGTCTCTGAAAAATGCATGGTTACCCCCAATTTTCTTTTTGCATTCTAATAGCCCCTGCTAAGATCTGCTTTCTCCACATAGTCTTAAAATGTGCGATAATATTGTTGTATTAGTAGGCAAATTTCTTAAGAAACCCAAATATCCCGAGATGTGCAGAACGCATGTGCAGTAACAAAAGGAAGCACCGTCCTTAAGGTGATTCCATTCAGTTGCATTGCGCATCCTTTCTGCGCATCATTTTCGCATGATTAGCACGTGCACCAGTGCGCGCACTTTTGGAACTTGGTAGGTTTTCTATGAAAACTGACTTGTTTAGAGAAATAAATGATCATTTTCTCCTAATCGAGCATGGTGACCCCCATTTTTTATTGTATAAACTCAATCAGGCAGTGTTCCCAAAGCAAAATAAAAAAGTGAACAAAAATCTATGATCAGGTTTTGCACAGTTTAAAAAATCCTACGAAAAAAGCCATTTAGGGTAGAGGACTGCACATCAATCTACCTTCGTCACCATCTACTTTTTGAGTTTCCAGTAAATTTGAAGCTTTTCGGCCATGTTTTGTACAACACAGATGACTATGCATATGTACAAAGTCAACCTCTACATGAAATATCAATCTGCAGTTGAATAATGAGCATATTGGCTTCACGCGTTTATTGCTGGAAAATGCCTTTAAACACTGTATTCGTCAGCAGTATACCACTAAAACGAGCACGTTAACCCCCCATTTTTATTGCAATTTTAGGCCCTACATGATATGTTGAATATTTATGCCAAGCTTCATTACAAATCTATGGCAGATTCTTTTTCTGGGGAATCACCTCAATGATAATAACAATAATAATAATATTTGTTACTTAATATTGCACCAATTAACATACATACATGATCAAATGCACATTACAAATAATATTACAAATATAACGAAAAGGAAATGTATGTGTTTCTGTCATTAAAACTAATTGAGCAACTTAAGCAACTGGCACAGCATTTGCTTACCCAGCCCAAATGTTTCAACACGGCTTAATGCCAGGTTCATAAAATGGCACAATACCATTCAAAGTTACATGATTATGTTTTTGTTCAAAAGTGTTGGAACAATGTTTTTAAGACTTGTCTGGCACCGTGTAATGAAATTGCTTGTTGATCACTAGAGAGGTTGAACCATTTGGCACTACCTTAAAAGAGTCAGTTCTAATATATGTGCAGGAAGCCTGTCATAACTGCACTTTGCAAACTTAAGACTCACAAAAAATATCCAGAGAACCAATCTAACAGTAACAATTAATTTTATTTTAACTTGTTATAGCCACATCCAGGTTGTGATCTATACAACCAATAACAGTTGAAGTTAAAGCAAGCCCAGCCCTCTCAAAATACTTTAGTACTTAGACGAGAGCAAGAGTTTCGGGTTCCCTAACCTGCCGGGGGGCGGGGGGGGGGAGGGGGGTTCTTGGGTTAAGTTGGCAGGACTTGTCGACAATCTGAAAGGATGGCGACCAGTTAGTGATATCAACTTAAGCAGCTGATAAAAGAACCACCTGGAAAAAATTCAGGCTTGAACAAGATCATGACCTCTATGATACCAGTGCAAGCCTGATTTTTTTTTTCAGGTTGTTCTTTTACAGCTCCTTAACTTGATATCACTAACCGTGATGGTCATCATCATTTCATATTACTTCCGCAGTTCACATTATAAGGGTAATAATTCGTATACATGTATTTACTCTCATATTGACAATCAAAGGCAAAATCGCCAGCTGCAGGTGCATTTGAGAAGGTTGCAAAATACTGGCTAATTTTAATAAAGGAAAAGGCTGGAGATCAATCCGTATTCTGCATGTAAAAGGAATACTTCAAAATATTTACGTGTATTCCAGACTAACATGAAGCGGCTGTCATGGTTGCTGTTGTTTGACAAATGATGTCTGGTCTTCATCCCTTCTTGTTTAAACATTTTGACTGGACTTTAAAATTCTCACTTGCATGTAAAACTTTGTAAGGTTTCTTGATATTATTTTTATGCATTTTGGCCTGATCGCAGTAAGCAAAATATTTTAAACAAGGGAGAGATAACTTGACGCTTCAGTCTAAACTACTGCAGCTGAAGCTTTGTGAAAAAAAACATTAACCAAGCAATACTTATAGAAGCCAGAACCATTTTACATTTAATATCTGGTAAGGTTAATGCATGACTGGGTAATACTCATGTCAATACTTCTATTGTTAGAATTGATAAAGGACTGAAGAAGTTTAGATGTGCATCTAACAATTCAGATGTCACGGAAATGCAAAGTTTCGGTACACAGCCATTTGATGACATCTCTTAGTACAGTAATACGGAAGCTATAGATTGAAAAGTGAATATTACGAGCGAGTTGTGGTGAAATCAATAACCGGGTAAAATAGTTAAAGCTTCATGTTGTTTATATCATATTCATTTCTTTGAACAACTTGAAATTCCAATTGCTAACAAAATTAAAACATACTTTTTATTCGACCCTGCGGGAAAGCAGACTATACTTCTTTCGGTAAATATACCAAACATTCCCCGTGTGAGCCGTTTACATTAATACACCTGCCTTGCGATTTTAAACACGAGCACGAGCTTTGCCTAAAACAAACTGATATCGGATTCTTCATGATATTTTCCGCGTGGATGAATTTCTTAAAAGCGATTAAAGATTTATTCATTCATGTGCTTACTTGATGTAGTATCTCTTGTTTTGGCTGTCTAACGCCGCTTCCCATCCGTACGGAAGACCCAGTTTGGTGTCCCAAAATTCAGGCGGCGGAAACCAATGCGTTGACCTTGTTCGCTGGCTGAATGCAAATTGAAATAGAACATCCACTTGTCAATTTCAAATGGTGTAAATAGACATGACATCAAAATAGAGCAAAGGGTTTTGCAGATTGGTGCGATCGAGTGTTTGTGCTAATAAGTCCAGGTGCTCGAATTATAGCTGACACATGAACCGATAATTTTGTCGACCGAAAATGAGGATGCCTCGACAAAAGTAATGATTGCAAACAAGATTCCCAGGAAACCACTCAAAAGTATACACTTGGCGGCGGAAACTGTCACATTTCCTCCGCCGATCCGAATTTTCAACTTGTCCTTGTGTCGCAAATTTGAAAATACAAAACAAAGTGCTCGAATTATAGCTGACACATGAACCGATAATTTTGACGACCGAAAATGAGGATGAAGCCTCGACAAAAATAATGATTGCAAACAAGATTCCCAGGAAACCACTCAAAAGTATACACTTGGCGACGGAAACTATCACATTTCCTCCGCCGATCCGAATTTTCAACTTGTCCTTGTGTCGCAAATTTGAAAATACAAAACAAAGTTAAAACGCTAAAATATTTCATTAGGGATTGGAATGCGAATGATTTAATTTTATTGTACTAGAATAATAATTTGAGGTGAAGCTTGGATTAAACGAAGCTTTTCAGTCGGAAGCATGACTGCCCAGATCTTCAGCGTTTTCAAATACAGACTAAAACAACAACAATGGCTCTGATTTCACTTACTTTACAAAATAGATCCTTTGATCTGTCGTTGCAGCCGCTTTCCATCCTGGGGACAATTGATTACGGCATGAAAGCGGCGACAGTAAAACGCTGCTTCTGGCTACGGAATCATCACCAGAGGCCATTGGTCGAACACAGCCAAGTAGAAACAGGATCCCCGCTGTTGCACCAAAATACAAACATGACCGCCTAAGATCTCACAAGTTAGGCGAGCACGAAAGCTGCATGCATGCTAGAAACGTTGCCTTGATCCCATACTGCCTATGGCGGCAGATCCTGCCGAAATATCCAGCATTAGCATTTTCTCTGGAGAAAAACGGCAACTGTTTACAACTGGATAGCGATAAAGACGCCGCTGACCAATGTCAAACCGGTCTCTGATTGGTCAATTTCCGCCTTAGCACCTGTACTGAGTTGTATTGAAGAATTATAACACTTCATGAAAATAAGTTCAATTTCCCAAAGATAATTCCATATGACCTTAAGAGGACTGAGAAACGCCGCAAAGGTTAAATTAAAATCGAGAATGGATCCTGAACTAAATCTGACTAGTTTTCCATAACCTAAGGCGCTGCTAATTCTGCACGAGGAGTTGAAAGATGTTTCGTTTACGGCTTGCAATGGTAACGCTGAAAATTACATAACTAGGTTTGATCTTCCACGACTAGAACATGCATTTGAATTTAACGGCAGTGCATTGCTGTGAGAAAGCTACCGAACTCATGAGACCGAAATTTGTGAACCCTAAAAAGATAAGTCTCATTAACTTGTCGTTCTCAACACTTGAAAATAATAATCTACCAAATAAACGAGGGAGTTAATTTCGGCACAAGCGAGAAGCTAAACTTTAAAAAAAATGCGAAAAAGAACTGGTACATTGGAAGGTACGTCCCAGTATTTTCACTGGTCTTCAAAGGAAAGTAATTTTCGTTTGGCTTAATAATTTGTATTGATCTTAAATTTATCCACACACTCGATCATAAACATTGCAAGGTTTATTCCTCAATACCGAACTCTGGCAATTTAGGGTTTATATGAAAATCTGTCAGTAGAATTTATTCTAACGAATGTAGACATTTTCGCTCAGGTGGAAACAAAATAAAAGCACATCTAGTGACATTAATCAATGACACGTTGGTGAGTAACTTGTTATCAGCTTAAAAAGACTGAAGTGCCATTATCATCAAAACGGGTTGAAAGCCGACAGTAGAATTACATATGACTATTTCTCAGCGTTACGCCCCCGCTGCTCAGCTCTATATTAAATTTGTTGACCGTCGTTAACCTTGGCTAAAAGTTTATAACTGTAGTGTTGGAGAACACAGAATGAAAAAATAAAACCATTTTCAGGAGGATTGACCAAGAGAGAAAGGTGCGCCTTGATCAGACGAAAATAAAATAAAAGTCAGTGACCTGCAGCGAGTAGCTTCGTGACTTCTTTGTCTCAGAAGACAATAGCAGCCTGCTGGGCAAAAGTTGAACTGCACAGTAGTGAAAGCATGGTAGTCTAGCTAAATTCAGTGTTGCACTTGAGATCGGAAGTTCCGTCATTACTGTGTTGTGTCTTAAGCCCTTAGACAGACACTTCACCATATCTCTGTGATATTCACGCACGAACTAAAAAATTTTTCACCGAAGGTGAAGTTAATATTGGTGAATATTTACTGAGATAAAGTCGAAAAGTCATTAAGGCTTAAGACATATGGCACGTTGTGCCATTAGTTCTAAGACATGTCCCTGTTTTCCTGTCTCTGTTCTTCATGCACTTAGGCAACCTCGTTCCCAGGTCTTTGATACTCTGGAAACCAGGTTGGCACCTAAGGAACACGACAAATGCAAGATAATTGGCATATCTACAAGGGCGCAGACATCGACTGCATGACTAATATCAAGTTGAACAGAAGAAGGGGACTTTCACATCTTTGCATGAAGCAGCTGCATATTACTATAAGCAATTTTTTTGGGGGGTAATTTCGATCCTTTCCGAAGCTATCCGAAGCTTACCGGAGGTTGCTAGAAGATCCTTAGATCGTCGCCGATCATTTACCGAAAGTTTTACGACAAAGACCTGATATGTCTCGAGGACAAATGAATGTGGTGACCTCACAAATGATACAAGGAGCATGGTCACTCGAGGCCCCTTTTAGCCGGTGTAGTTCATGCAGACAATAGGTTAAGGCATGATACACATGACAGCTTCAGTATCTAGAAATATATGAAGAGGTGAGACTGGCGGCTTTCAATTCAAACTGTACTCTAGAACGTGCACATAAACTTTTGACGAAAACACAGAGTACAGAAAAAAAATACGCTTAAAGAACTAGTTATACTGTTTGTGGATGGATGGCCACACAACACCGCTTGATTTACTCTGAACTCAACATGTTTTAATTAACATTCGATCGCCATACTGTCCAAGATGGCCGCCAACAACAACCAAAACCCATAGTGCATTGCGGTTTACAAGATTCTCCTACAAGATGTACTTATCGCATGAACACGTACATCCCTTCCTTTTCGCTATAACAGTATAAATGTTCTAGGAACTACTTTGATTTGAAATGTTTTGCTAAAGGCATGAATGTGTAAATGTCAACAACAGCAATTTCAAGAAAGATGTTTACTAAGTCGGTGACACAGGCGACTCGGAAAAAAATCCAAGTTCTCCCAACAGGAATCGAACCTATGACCTACTGGTTACTAGTCCAAATGCTCTACCACTAAGCCACGGGAGACTTGTGGGAGCTAAGGCCAATAAACTAGGTTCATGTGACAAACTTCCTGCATACTGCTAGGACTGAAATGTCGATAGGTGGCATATTCGCAATGATACGATGTTAACTGTGATGGTGAATATTAAAGGAGCACAGTCACGAAGATTTCGCAGATTTCTGGTCAAAACTGTGCTAAAATTATCGGTAGCTAACTTTATCCATGCCCAACATTGTGTTTGAACATTTAGAGGAACATATTAACTTAATTTCATTGAGGGAAAACAAACCATGACCATTTAATATCGATTTAATGCCAACACGCTGAAAGAATTTGAAAAGTTTAGCCTAATTTTTTCAAATTGCAATCCATTTCCATCCGTGCCATCCGTAGCAACAGACGACAGAAAATAGTTTCAGTGAAGTAATATAGTCTTTGGTAACAAAACTAGACCATTATTTGTGGGCGTTCATTGATGCGAGGGCATATTTTGATTTTTAAAGTGAGCTAAAATAGCGTGACTATGCTCCTTTAAGCCCGGTGAACTGTATCAGAAAGATGTTTATTCAGTGGGTGACACAGGCGACTCGGAACAAAAATCCGAGTCCTCCCAACAGGAGTCGAACCTATGACCTTCTGGTTACTAGTCCCACGAGGTTCGACTCGGATTCTTTTCCGAGTCGCCTGTTTCGCCGTCTGAATTAACATCTTTCTCATTTATTCACCAGGCTTAAAATTCATCATCGCATTTATATCAACAACAGTTTCTTTCACAGACACATTCTGTAGTCCCTTAGGGTTTTCCTAGAACAAAGTCTTTAAATCTCGCCGGTTATTTAATGTTACGCTTCAATTTTTTGCTTGCGATGGTGATGCGATTTTTTTGAAAACTGTCGCGTCACCAGCGCGCGGAGAAAATCGCATGTGTAGCCACCCTCGCACAGGTGATGCGACAGATGAAAAAATCGCAGAAAAAAATCGCGAGAAATTCAATGAGTTGAATTTTTTGCGACTAAATCACGGACTTCGTCAGAGGGTGGCTACACAGGCGATTTTCGCCGCGCGTTGGCGACGCGACAATTTCAAAAAAATCGCATCACCATCGCAAGCAAAAAATCGCTCGTGTAGCCGCGGCTTTAGTATCTCTTGGGACTAGTTCTGCATCATCGGATGAAATATATGGCTTAACAGAGGAACTTTCTCTCCTGTAAACAGTTCCTTCACTGGATTTCACAGTTACTTGATGTCCCTCCTTTCAACCACAGTGAAGGGTTCTGGTTCGAAATTTGGTGCTAGTTTTCCAGTGGTCTTAGTGTTCTTTAACAGCACCTGATCTCCTGGAACTATCGGGCTCCATGCAGCACCACGCTTGTCATCTGCACACGCTTTGTGTGTCAACATATCATTCCAGTCTCTGTCCCTCGTATTCTCATTAATCACTGCCTTGTCAGGTCTCAATTCTGGCAGGCGTGGCACCTGTGGAGACTTGAGGTGTTGACCTGTATGCCAAGAGGAACTTTGGCAGTTCTTCTGTCCTCCTCTTCCCTTCTGCTTCTGCAACCTTCATGGCATACAAGAGAGTGCTGTTTTGCTTTTCTACCTCTCCTATGGCTCTCACGTAAGAACTCCTCCACTGAACTCTCTACTCTTAAACGGGGAGGCCATTATCCGTCTTGAGTGAATAAGGGTATCCAAATCTCGCAAAGATTTCTGTCATTCTGCAATTATTTAGAGTGTGGTAGTTGACCGCATGACTACAACGTCATAATAAGGCTATTATAATCAACTACGACTAACAAGTTCTCCCCGCTGGACATCGGTCCCATTAGGCCAGCAGTAAGATCCTGCCATGGCCCTGCAGGTGGCTCGGTTCTCTGCATTATAATAATAATAATACTTCTAATACAAAAACAATACAATTAACTAGCAATTAATTGTATCCATAAAAATTTCACTTTAAATTCCTAATACATTTCTTAAAACTAGGTTAACTGTCAGCAGCTCTTGTGCTATTGTCTAAGGATTTCCACAAAGCAAGCAGCAGGTTGTCCCACAACCTGACACCCTTGGCAGCCTTTGTACATGTGTTCTGCATCCGCGTCCATTTTAGGCCACCACACCTTGGTTCTCAGTCTGCTTTTTGTCTTGACAGTGCCCTGATGTCCCTCATGGGCTGATTCCAACACCGATCTCCTGAGGCTCTGAGGTATCACGATCCGATCCCCTCGCAGCACTAGCTTTCCTATGGTACACAGCTCATTCTTCACACTCACATAGCCTGGCATCTTGCATTGTGACCAATCTCTTGTGTGGATGTACTGACGCACACTTACTAATTCTGGGTCGTTCTCAGACTCCCTTTCAATCTCTCTGGGGGTCAAGAAAACTGATGTGCTTCCCTGAGCAACGAATCTGACAAGATCCTCTTTCTCACTGTTAGGATCCTTCGGGTTAGCCTGGTTCAATCCTGGAAAAAAGCGTCTGCAATGTTTGTTTTGCCTGGGCGGTACACTACCCGATAGTTGTGACACTAGGCGAAGTTCCCATCGTTCTATCCTCGCTGATGGCTTGGACGTTCTGTTGAAGATAGACTCCTGAGGTTTATGGACTGTCTCTAGCTCAAACTCACGCCCATACACCTAGAGATTAAACTTTTTGCAAGCCCAAACAAGGGCAAGTGCCTTTCAACCTCTGTATAATTTCTAGAAGCGTACGACACCACCCTCCACTTCCCGCCATGTAGTTTGAGCAATACCGCTCCCAGTTCGTCCGGACCCGCATCTGCTACGATTCTTGTCGTGTAGTCACCCCTAAAGTAGGCAAGCGCATTTGCTGACGTCATCAGCCGTTTGAGTTCTTCAATTACAAGTTGCTGTTCACTACTTCAGACAAAGGGCTGTCCCTTCCTAAATGACTTCCGTAGAGGCTCTGCCACTTATAAAAAGTTGGGGATGAACTTTGACGAGTACTGAACAAGTGTACAAATGACCGCACTTCTGAAACATTCTTAACAGCCTGTGCATTCACAACTGCAGCAATCTTCTCTTTACTTGGTGCGACTCCTTCCTTTACTTGGTGCGACTCCTTCACTCCATGTCCATGGAAAGTCAATTTATGCAGTCTGAACTGGCATTTCTCTCCATTCAAGGTCAGTCCGCTCTTCCACTGCCGCCTTGTATGACATCTGATATGATCTTCTGCTGGCGACGAGATTCGAATATAAGCCGTTTGTACCTATAAAGTCCTCGGTTGGTAACAAATGTTGTCATTTTCCGGGACTTCTCCTCCAATTGGACTTGATGGAACCTCCACCTACACTTGAGGTCTAATTTGCTAAACACAGTGGTTCCATCAAGATCATACAGAATTTCTTCAATCGTCGGAATTGGGTGGTGCTTCCGCACAAACGCTACGTTTGCTCTCCTCGTATCTACGCCATTCGAATGTCCCCGTCGGGTTTTGAAGCAACCAACAATGGTGATACCGATGCTGTAGCAGTGTATGGTACCTCTTCTTTGATATACGCGCCATTGTACTGTTTGTGATGGAACATTCGCCATGCTGTCCAAGATGGCCGCCAACAACAACCAAACCCACAGTGCCTTGCGAAATACAAGATTAACATACATGGACACAACACTTGTAGCCCTCTCAAATGACAGAATATTGCAATAAAGGTTCAGTAAACTCGTTTACAATAAAAAATGCGATAAGTCAGTTTGTTAAATATAAAAAATGACTCAAGTTGTTGAGCTTTCGTCGTGTCCTTCCACATTATGTTGCCTCCTATACTGTGGATCCCTGTTAACCCGGGCCACATACGGGCTGCGAAATTCTAGTCGTGTAAAACAGGGTGGCCATATTGTTGAAATTGGCTGAGATCGCACATCAAAATAAACAATGGGATGAATGAGTGAGTGAGTAAATGAAAGTGTGGACGAATGAAGGAGCGAACAAATGAACGAATGAATGAAGGAAGAATTTGACAGAAAGGGAAACAAGTGTTAAGCGTAAACGAGGGAAAGCCAAAAACATATCCATAATAGGTGTGTGGTGTGTGCCTTTGACAACCTTTATGTTTGCTTTTATTTGATGAGTTTGTTCAGAGTGGCCGTATCGTACCCGGCTCAACCTCATGGCCGTTGGTTAGGAGGGTTTTTACGGATAATACAATACATAACTTTACTGGTTAAGAGTTGTTTCTCAACCCTATTCAGGCCGGGTGGGGGGCGGGGATTCTGCCCTCACGGACTTTGGACGTTTATAACTTTTTAAATAAGCAAGCTAATACCACCAAACTTGGTGACGTTTCTTAACATTTATCTGGGAATTTTTTTTGGTCTAGCAAGTCCTTGAACCACTTTTTGACAAGTGTTTTTTTCAGAATTTTAAATTTCCCTCTTTTGAATCAAAAATCATTACTTTTTTGAAGTAAATTTTACATTTTTAGATCATTTTCCTTGTCAACTTATTGATTTTGATCACTTCGTGATCAATTTTGGCGGGTTTTTGAATGTTCTGTAAAAATAAAAAATCCAAGATGGCGGATCCAAGATGGCCGCCGTTTGAGAACAAACCTTTATTGTGACGTCATATGACGTCATTAGCTGATGTTGCGGACCTCAATGGAAACGTTTTTTGACGTACTATCTGCCTTTTAAGTTTCGTTTTCATAGCTTTAATATTCTCGAAGTTAAGAGGTGGGGGCGCGGAGGCGGAATCCCCCCCAGCCCCCCGCCCCAAGAAGACCAAAAATAGCCCGGTCTGAATAGGGTTAAGGAAATGAGTGAGCATTTGTTCGGGACAAAATGAAGTGAGCGGAATAATGAAGTGAGGTGATGAACGAGGCGGCCATAAGGAGGAATTCCACTGTATTGTAATCATTGTAAACATTGACGATACATGGCCCGTTACTTTATTTTAAAATAAATAGGTTAATTGTTTATTTACTTTTTATTATTTTTTTATTTAAATCATGTGTGCATGTTTACTTACTCACTCACTCAACTTACTCGATCACTCACTTGCATTTACTATCTTCGCATAAGAGTAGTTTCAATGAAGTGTGGAAAGTAATTCATGTCTGCTTTGGTTTTGCTTTACTACGTTCTTTGAATAACCTGGACGACTTTCAGGCGACTTTTCGCACTAGCCACCAATAACCCTCCTGCAAAAGGCATTTTTTTCTTTCTTTCTTTTCTTCCCCGAAAAGCCGTCTGTTTTCTCAGGCTACTCTTTGATTGGTTCGAAAAGCTCGTGCTAGTGTCTGAACTAATTAGAAGTAAACCAAAGCCATTCGTGATTTTCCCACGCGCGTTTTCCCGCACTTAATGAAAATAACGTTCATTTGCTTCGACTTCTGATTGGTTCATTGTGTTTGCTCAAATCACTTTTGTTTAAGTTTTACCACACTTGAGCCGTGAACACCGCTTTATGTTGCGCGTTTTATTAATACATTAGCCCCCTACAAGCTACTTACATTTTTTCTTTCCCGCAACAAAAATGAATGAGACGAGATATGCTAAAATTGGTTTATGCGGGAAAAAAAAACCGTGAGATCAAAAGGCGAATGGCTGAAATAAAACAGCGGGTGAGAAACGTATAAATTTAATCATGATCAGTTCTTAAAGTAAACAAGGGTGGCCATGATCGAAGCTGTAAATGTAATGTTACTTGCATTTGAAATCAAACAGCCTGAGAGGAAAGTAGCTACTAGACTAGCTATATAGTCGAAAGCGTTAACAGTGAATATAGTCACTGTAAAGGGTTATTATCATAAAAAAGGGCTCGCAAATGAGAACCACAATACATACATAAACGACAGCTCGCGTATGAGAAAACAGCAAAAGACTATTAAATTTGACGCCTATATTTATTTATTTATTTATTTATTTATTTCGGACCACCCCTGTGGAAGTAATTAACAAAACAAATAGCTTTTTGCACACAAGATGCTACTTGTAAGGACTTGCACAATTTGTGTGGTTTAAACGTGTGTCCGATAACGGTAAAAATCAGAGATATTTTCTGTTGATCGTTTTCTTCAGTGGACGTCTTACTGCGTGGACGCTTTGTTTTGTACACACCTGCTTTAGTTTGGATTGCTAAATAAGTTCGATTTTCAAATCGAAGGAAACAGATTATTACCTTGTCGACAAAGCAGAATTTGTAAGCTGTTTATAGGAACACCGTTGTATAGTATCATTAATAAGGTAAGGTATAAAGCAGAGTGTCTGTTTGTTGGTTCACAAGACGTTTGCCGGAAAGAGGCCTTTCGTTCGTTTATGTCCAACTATTTTTGATGACGTGGCTAACTCGCATCATTCAGTAGACGCTAAGGCCATGAAAAACCTCGTCATGCTTCCTGCTAACTGTTCGTGAAGTGTTCAATTCGTAGATACCGCCTTCCTTCCTTCCTTTACTTCTGTTGTCCTCCTTTTAAATGACGTTGGAGAAACCTTCTTGCGTTGATCAGGCTCCTCCTTACGTGATCTATACTGCTCTCTTTGTGTCTGGGCAACATCTTATTTTCGCCATAAAGGCACAGAAAGCCAATCCACACCCATTTGTTTTCCTCTTCAGAAAGCCAATGACCCGCGTTTAGACGTTTTTTTTGGACAAACAATTGGACTGTTTTGTAACAGATTTTGAATGCCAAGTTCTAAATGATGAACGACCAAATTCTCGGGCCGTGTCAGTCACCTGACTAGGTGCAACAAATCGAGCAACAAATGTCTTACGATACTCAGCATTATTTATACTTAGTGGTCAGTATTACGTTATTCATATATAGTATTTGGTATGACGTTACTCATACTTAGTACGGTCAGTATAACAATAACATAGAGCTGTGTTTTTCGAATTTGCCTCCTTTCAGTTTTCACTCTGTTTTTAAGTGAGTATGTTTCTGTTTTTATTTTTTATTTTATTTTCCACAACTCCGCCGGACCGGTTTTTTTTTTTCTTTTTTGCGCATTTAATCAATTCGTGAACGCCCCTACAAGCTTTGATGATATTTGCTTTGCCACAAAAAAGCTCGACGTATAAATCGTTTATTCGCGGATAAGAAAGTTGTGAGTAGATCAGGTAAAAACATGAATAAATAAAATCAATAGCGAAACGGTAAAAGTGAAACACTGGGTGTGCGAACAATAAAATTAAATCAGTTTACGACCACTTCGAAAATCAACCGAGAAAACAAGAGAGCAAAGATTTTGTAAAATACTAAGAAACAAACCTAATTATAAAAAAATACGGCTCAAAATTACTTTCATTTGAAGTGTTAAAAACTAAGGGTCTACCTTAGGCCGCACTTAGGCCGCACTTAGGCCGCGCCGACCTCCACATCTTTTCAAAAGTGGATCATTTAAAGTAGATAATAGCTTTTCAGGTCTTTGTTATATGCCTTCTTGACAACATTCATAGCGAGCAACGTGTAAATATTGAAATTGATTTAGACCGTTGTTTTGAACTTCCTTTAAATAACCTGGTCTAAAAAGGATTTCCACAAATCGACTCAAAAGTTGAGACCACGATACACGAGATTGGTGTTTGACCGCTGGCAATGTAATGGCTAAGAAAGGATACCCACGTATATTCAGCTTCTTTAAACCACAAATCACTACTGCGAAATTCGCGAAGGATCAAAATAATGTTTCCAAACAGTGTCCTAGTTGGATGCTGGATTTCCACAAGCGTAGGTCTTGACCAATGCTGGTAAATGTCAGTTGAAATTCATGTTGATTTTTGGAAAGTCTTGCTGTGTGACCGTCTTGCTTCCTTTGCACCTGCTGCAGATTAGCTTACTTAACCGCTGACATTGATTTGCAATTCGTCTCACGATACATTTTATTAAATGAAAAAAATCGGGCTATGGCAGTGTTAAAAACGACGTGATACTCTATAGTACTTCTGCTCGACTCTACTTCTTTGTTTCTCATTTTTAACATTGTATTTACTTTTTTTAGATAATTCTCATTCAGGGTTGCCATTTTCTTGATCGAATGGATACCACTTACGTCACTAAGCAACTGATTTTTATTAGCATTTGATGAAAGGGCGCAATAAATGAGAAATAATAATAATAATAATAATAATAATAATAGCAATAATAATAATATAACAATGATAATAAAGAAAGATGGTGAATTTTAAGCTCGGAGAAGAAATAAGAAAAGATGGAATATTCAACATGTCGCGAGCGTGGGACAAAGAAATAATCTGAGTCCCCGACGGGAATCGAACCCATGACCTTCCGTACACCGGTCGGGTGCTCTAACCACGAGTCTCCCAGTAGCTCAGTGGTTAGAACATTTAATGCCTACTACTATGATTTTTTGTTAACATAGTGACCGCTAAATATATACAGAAGAAGACAATAAAAATAACTCGCTAGGACCTAAGACCATGGATCAAACAACGTGAAAATACTTGAGTTACAATATTTCGACTGGCCAATACCAGTCTTCATCAGGTTTATTAGGCAAATCACATATTTATAGAAATATATTAAGTAGTAAAACAATGAGCGGAAGTTACATCTATGACGTGGCATAGTGTTAAAGATGAAAAAATTGTACTATATACAGTAACAAATCACAGCTATTACAAATTATGACGAATTACAAATTATTATTACTACTACCAAATGGGATAATTTTGAGTAATAGTACTAAAAAGGACACTTTTTTTGGTATTACCAAAGGTGATACTATGTGTGTAGAGGTGTCTGAAATTTTTTGTCAGGTTTTTCAAGGAGTGACTTCATGTTTGTAACGTAACAACAAAATGAATGATTTACCAGTAACCGAATACCCATGTTATGCGCAAAGGATTCTAGGATCGCTAGGGGGCAAACATTGCAAGTCGCTAAAAAGAAATGTATGGCGTAAAGTTGTTTCTTCGTCAAAAGCAGTGAATTTGGACAAAGAATAACGCTTTTTCGCTGTGATTTTGTGATAAGTGGAGTTGACTAGTGTTGGTACGTGGAAATTGTAAGTTTCTGTGTGTTTAGTGCGATAAAATCTATCGATAAACACTCTTTCTTTCTTGATTGTGAAATCTACATCACGCCATGGTCTCGAAATACTGGGTACACACTGATTTAGGTATAAATTTGAGGGAATTGACTCAATAAAGCCTTTTCAGTTGTAATTACGCGTGCTAATATTGTTGAGTCGTTTATATTACCAGTATAAATAAGAAATATGCCCGGCGGCGATCATTGTGCTGTGTGGGGTTGTGACAACGATCGAAGGTACCCAGAAAAACAAAAGATTATTCCTCACGTTGGTATGTTGAGATTCTACTCGCTAAAGAACAAGCCAGATGTTTTGTCATGGGCTAGAGCTATAATTGGTGAGAAATTCAAGGTTACAATGAGTACTAAGGTCTGCTCGAATCATTTTGTACAAGGATATAGAACTCTTGATGTCGCACATGTTCTTCCACTCAACTCGAAGAGAAAAGTAATGGCTGAAAAACCTGTGGGTGTTGCTCAATAAAACTGCTCGACAACCTTCAGATTTCCTGGTGTTTTTGATCACTGGTTTAATCCCTCCACAGAGCAATATAGCTCGGTAGAAACAATGTCCATCCCCTCGCACAACAATTTCTCTCCTCTGTGGGGGTAAATCCAGCAGCCATAATAGTGTTATAACACACGTAACTAAAAAGAAAACAATCTAGACACACGCAATTACAACTGAAAAGGCTTTATTGGGTCATAGCCTCAAATTTATAGCTAAGCGCAAGAGTGTTTATCGGTAGATTTTATCGCACTTAACTCACAGAAACTTACAATTTCCACGTACCGACACTAGTCAACTTCACCTCTCACAAAATTACAGCGAAAAAGCGTTATTCTTTGTCCAAATTAACTGCTTTTGACGAAGAAACAACTTTACGACACACATTTCTTTCTAGCGATTTGCAATGTTTGCCCGCTAGCGATCCCAGAATCCTTTGGGCATAACACGGGCATCCGGTTGCTGGTAAATCATTCATTGATCGACTTCACTTCACTGGGTAACATTTAGACGTTTTCATTGCTATGTCTCAAAAATCGTTTGACTCAGTAGTAAACAAAATAAGAATTCTGGAATTCTGTCGAACTTTAAATACACCCTGATTGTAAATAATTTATTTACTAAATTTTGTAAGTGGTTTATTTATTACAAATTTTCTTGTAAATGTATGAAGGACCAAGCGTAATGATTGGTAAGGAATAATATTTAAAAGAACTTCAGTGCACGAATATTTTAGCCAGAGTGGTCAGTCTACGCCCATTAGAAAACAATTCATGAAATTGAAATTAATACTGAACTGGAGTTCTCAGCTGATTTAAAACGAAAGACAATTTCCTGTTGGTATCGCTATTTCTGTTACGAAATTGACAATTTTGAGAATAGTGAAGTGAATACTTGACTTACTTCGTTTCGATCGATCTGTCAGATATCCTCGCGAAAAATTCCCCTAGGTATTTTACTTTGTTCGATCTCAAGTTATACATAAACGTTTGGTAACATTTTTTTTTGTCGTCGTCTTTGAGTAAAAGTCATCATTTATCTCCTTTCCTTTCATAAATAATTCACCTGAAGTGAAAATAAACAATGCATTACCTGAGCGATAATATTCGTGAAAGTTGCCTTGTAAAAGTGATGAACATGTGATAACATGCACATAAGAGGATGGTTTATTCGGGAGGAAAAACGAAATACAAGCTGAAAACACCTCCTGGAAGGGGAATCGTGAGGTTTTCCCTATATAAAAACAATTTCTTCGATCCCCACCGGGCCGAGAAAGTTTTTCTTTTACAATTTCAATGCACTGACAGGCAGGGAAGTAATTAAAATCTACAATATCATCTACCATACATGCGCTGATGAACTCTTAAATTCTCCGTACTTACATCAAGGTATCTGTTTGATTATTAATATGGAGAATTTGTTCTTGAATATGCTTTATTGTAAAAACCAATCGTCCTTTAATGCTAAAATCCGTATAGTTCTGCAAACCTTTGCCTCTACTACTGAGCTCTGCCTTTCTTTCCTGCCTTTCTTCCTTGCCTTTCCTCTTTGTTTTTGTTTGTTTTTAGTTGGAATTTTGAAACGTTTTTCGATTTCTACTGGAACACTGTCATTGTAAATATCCGTCTTTGGAGAACCGTTTGTTTGAAAATCATTTAATCTTCCTTGCGGGAAGCCCACTAAACCATGTAAAATGATTCGCTGCCGTTGTCTATGATTCTAAAAATAAGATTTTTCCCATTGCCGCCGTTAAGTATGTAGAAATCCTGTTATTGGCAGGTTTAGCAAACTTATCACAAAAATTGAATATTTCCATTATTCAGATATAACAAATTTGGAGAGCATTTTTTCTTTCTATTCATTAACATGATTTGTTTGGTTTTTGTGGGTCTGAAGAACTGCAACGCACAGACAGCTAAAAAACCTTCGACCTCATCACAGGTTAGTATTCTGTTGGTCTGACATTTTCTTGACGGAGACCTTTAGTCTACCACAATGTTTTCTCACAGTATCTCTCCAACAGTGGACAATACACAACATTTTTACTTGAAAAAATCTAGCTCTTATAGAAACATATAGCTGTTTATATTAGTGACATAACATTTAATTATTTACTTTTCGCGAGCGAAGAGCTTTGTTGAAAATATGGCTATAAGTAGCATATTTGTGATTGAATCTGACTTTAACCCTAGCTTATTGATGTTTTGTCTTTTTTTTTCGAAGTAAATGAAATTGTTACTCTGCACTGACATCAGCAATCAAACCAGCTCCTGTTCAATCTCGTATTTAAGGCTATATACCACCACTTTGCCAAAACTACCTATGGCTAATTTTATGGGAACCTTTTTGGTTGATCTCAAATGCGATAGTCGATTTTTTAATTACACACAATGTACCAAGGCTGTCAACTATTTCAGCTGAAAGGTTGTTACAACCGACCTAGTGGATAAGTGTATTGCTACAAGCATAATACAAATTGAGTCCTTAATTACACGGCGTAAATTGTCGGGCAACTTGCGGCAGAATTGTCTGCTTTGTGTGGGTTATAAAGATGAGAATAATTTAGTTGAAAGTAGAGGAAACTATGCAATGAATTTTACAGGGCATTCATTGAAATTCGAACGCTTTTTAGTGAATGCAAGATGCGCGGGTTCTCTTTACAATCTATTTTTATCTTATCTTCAAATATCCTCAAGAAATTGAATCCCTTTCGTTAAGCAATTTTCCCATCTAAGTTTGTTATAAATAAATAATAATCTTAATCACCTTTATGTTGTGGTGTTTGGGACAAATGTTCGACAACGACGCTAGATTCTCTTTTACGAGTGAAACGTTGTCTTTAAATTCGATTTTTAGATGTAACGTTTCGTACAAAATAATCTTTTCCTTCTTTAAAACGATACTGCTTATCTAAACTCTGGTGCAGGGGCGATTATAAATTTTTTTCAGAAAAGCCGTCGCTTTACAGTGTTACCTCTTAAGCCAAATATATTGATACACTGTTATTTACTAGAGCACCGCAATATTCAGGTGAGTTTAAATGCAAACATTTTGAGTGCTACAAAAAAAGTCATTCCAAAGTGATTATCTGGTTTAAGCATCGTACCGCTAGAGCTTTAAAAGACCGAAAACAATTGCGGTGAGTATTTCGTAAATACATGTACATTTCCATCTTTGCATTGTTTGAAACCACGAATAGATAATAAAACTTGCACATACGGCGAACACAGCAAGACGTCTCTCTGGGTCAAACGTGGATTAAGTGGTGGCTAAAAAAACGACAAAATATTTCTGTTATTCTGTTAACCCAAATACCAAGTTTTGGCGAGCCGAGTATTTTTTAAAAAACTTGTTTCTTCAATAAAAGAAGAATTATCGTGGTGGGTATCAGGACAAAGAGTTAGGGGAATGTCGTGCTGGAACTAAAAGGAACGAATAGGTATGCGAGATTCAGAGAATTTAAATGTCTTCATGCATGAACACTATTTTTTACTAAACTAAACAACATCTTTCTTGCAGGTACATTATAAACTTTTACACATTCTACGAAAAGTAGCTCTTTAAAATTTCTTTCTTATATTCATTTCGGTTTTGTAACTGCATTTTCACCTAAGTAGGCGAATACATGAAGTGTCTCTCCAGATAGAAAGGAAATATTTTATCCAAAGGTTAAACACTATACTCAGTTTTACATTTTTACGTGTACCAGAAAAAAATGTGCACTTTAATGTTCGTTAAATAGAAAAAAAAATGTTCTCAGATCTTCTTTCTATAGTGGACATTCTCTGGGGTGCTGTTACAAAGTTGTTATTTAGTTTAAAAAATGCCAAGCGATTTTGAGTTTTCCATAAGTTACTGGTGGGTTAACTGGGATTTGCATATATTTTTGTCGACTAGCAATATATGTTGTACAATAAATAAGTTAGAATCTTGATATAAAATAGCCGTCTCTGCTTATCGCAATGAAATAATCAAATGAACCTATCTAACATTTTATCAATCATAGGTAAGAATTCATTTCAATTTTCTGACTTTTTCTAGTTAAACGTTTGTTATTTAATATGTAAGGAGCCAAGACGAGATTGTCTGCAGAAAGTATGACGCAATACATGAAGAGGGCATCTTTTTCATTTATGTGGTATAGTCTTAAGTGCAATCCTTCCATTGCTATATGGCAAAATGAGTTTAGTAAAAGTCGCTTTTTATTTTTAATAGAAGTTAAGAAATCAGTTCCATTAGCCGATTATTGGTCCCATCACAAAACATTTTACCCATCTGCCAGTTGACCAAAAAGAAATTTAATTGGATTAGAACCATTAGTTTCTCGATTTCATTTTTGTATCTTAAAGCAGCATTTTATTCATCAGTCGGTGCTTTTATTCGGCTTTCATATCATGCACCCAATTTGGTGGGTTTCTAGCCCGCCGCAAGGCTGCCCGCGGCATTTGTTCACCGGTAGTGTAGTCTCTTATATACTTTGGATCAAGATACAAAGGGGAGTAAATTGTTTTGTCTGAGCACACAACACAGAAAGCAAGTTCCAAGAGATCACCCTAGAGTCAGGTCTGAGTTCGAACGCTCATCGCGCTAACCGCTAAACCATGCTACGTGCCTCTATTTCATTGTTAGCAGTAGGAAATCTATTCCGTACTTTATTTCTATTAATAGTTGCGTGTTTTTCAAAGAATCGCATAGCTTCTTATTTTAGAATTTAGAATGACTACGTGTGTAAAAAAGTTATTTTTGCGACTGTCGCCTCGACTTCTTACCAAATTCGAACCTGTTATACGTTCCTCTTTATGCAATGACAACGTTGTTCAGCTCAGTATTAAAAAAAACCTTGAGGGGGTTGAGATGAGCAATTTGCTTCCAGAATACATATTATTAAATTATAAAATTATCCACGATTACTTTGCGACGAAATCAGGGAGCAATTTTTCTGCACTTGAACGTGGTTGTTTCACATGCATTCCCGTTCCCAGGAAAGCCGTTCGTTCCTTAGCACGTCACGAGTTATTATTTTTGTTGTTGTTCTAGGAATTTATATAGATGTATTGAACAAATGTGTGGGAATCTACAACTGGTGATTTTCATCTTGGCCGTGTGTTTAGCCGCTGACATTTCCGAAGCATTTGGCGATCAAAACCAAAATACGACAAGCTCGAACGAGACAGCACCCACGAACCATACTCCCAGGTAAATAAGTTATTTATGAAACCTGGAAGGGTGACTTGGCTGTTATTGTTGAGTAAATATTTTATTTATGAAATCTCGAGGCTATTTACGACTTTCGTTTATTTCGTTTATTTTCCTCAGAATTCGACACCAATCAACTGGTTCAGTTGTAGTCGCTTTTTGAGTCGAAAGTAAGACATATGTTAGACGTTTTTTTCTCAGTTCATCAGGGTCCAACAGCAATAAAGTGGATAAGAATGATGCAGAAACTCTGTTAGCGAAAATATTAAACCAGATCCAGAACAAGTCTGACAGTAGGTTGAGACCCAAAATAGGCCGTAAGTATCTGATAGCTGATATTAAATGCCATGATATTGCATCGCGGGACTGAATGACTAACATTAATGACATTATTGACATTACTTACATCACATTAAGTGACCGATATGACGTTGCTTGTCCAACATGACATGACATGTTTAACATGACTGACATGACGAACATCGTATAACATGACATGACATAATCGGCATGACGTCACCTGACCAACATGACTGACGTGACAACGTGACTTGACATGGCATGTCTGACATGGCTGACATTATAGCCACGTGAGTCATAGTCATGACCTCACCAGCAGAAGGTAAAACTTTGTGCTATAAACCACCTGACCAACATGTCATTACATGGGTGACACGACGGAGCATGTGTGACAGAGATGACACAGCTTATATTGCAAGACTTACATGACATTGCATGACAATACTATCCTAGCAGGGACATGTCATTGCTGTATGACATGATTTGGGTAACATGTCATGTTTGATTTGTAATTAACGGTGACTTAAATGAGATGGTCGGTTTGAATGACGGAAATTTACTTCACATGGCATGGTCATTTCTTGAATGCGTTGACATGTCATGGCAAACAAATGACATGGTGTATGTGTCTCTTAAAATACTAATGACTTGTTAGCACCTATTGAGTATGTCGTGAAAGTAACGGATTTAAAACATAGACTTGATAATTTCTTTCTCTTATATTCTCAGGAGAACCTATAATGGTATCAACGGACATGTTCATTTTAGACCTTGGCTACATCAGCGAAGCTAAAATGGTAAGCTGTATGGATAAAGGCTACTAACTTTCAAAGAAATTGCTTTGTCTTTAAAACATTTGATTTATTGTAAATATGGTTTTGCAAAATTAAGTTATCTTCATGTGGCTAATCAGTGTCTCGAAAAATATGTTGCAACCGCTGTTCGCTGTGATCTAACGCTATTTCGCTATGATCTAACTATTTAATTTTACTACAACATATTGAATATTACTGAGTGTAAAATCATCGATAAACGACGCAATTATCACTCTGAACAGTGCGATGCCCAGACATCCTAGTTATCTGATGCTTCAACGCCTAAACATAACAGAAGTGTCTCCGACAAAGCCCGGTGATACAGCGAAGTTCGTTTCTTGGCAATAGCGAAAGGCTCGCGAACAACAGCGAATCTTCACGAGAGCTCACGAAAATAACTACAGGAATGTGTAATTCCACAACAATATCTCGTAGTTGCTATCGCAACCACGAGGTAAAAACAGTGCAGAACAACTTGTAAGACCCTGCTTGTTGGCTTCACCGCAGGTACGCTCCTAAGGGCGTCTCAGTACAAGTGATGATTTGTAAAGACTCCATGTTACGTTCTTAACTTATTCTTTCTATCTTGGTAAGTATTGACTAATGCTCCTCTTTTCCATTTCAATTTCCGTTTTCCTCTTTCGTTTTACAAGGAGTTTCGGGCCAGCTTCTTTCTTCGTATGTACTGGAAGGATGAGCGTTTGGCCTTCAGTAACACAGCTTATAAGAAGAGACTTGCACTGAACGCTAAGATGGTGAAGCATATGTGGATACCCGACATCTATTTTGTGAATGAGAAGTCTGGGATTAAGCACGATCTTACCAAGGAAAATGAAATGGTTAGAGTGTGGCCCAACGGAGACGTGTTTCACAGTATGAGGTAAGTTACATTTACAGCCGTTTTTAGTGTTTTATGCATAACGACTCGATATGTCATATGTCGACATGCATTGCAAGTAGGCCTAAATCTATTTACCAGTTAGCACAGAAAGCCTACCCCTCAATTGTAAATGGGAAATCTAGACATAGGCTGCTTACCAATAACGTGAACAAACGGGTTGAACCCCAGTTTGTGTAAATGGGATACCAAATCTCCAGCAGAAAATTCTCTTGGAGATTTGTCGTGTTCCATTTCCCGGAGTTTCCTCGGTGAGCCTGAAACAGAACTGATTGCCACGCATGCGGGTCAAAGTGGCGAAAGGCCTAGAGCTAGACAAAAAAAAGATGGTAAAAGTTAGGAACATTTTCGGAAATTCCTTTTGGGAATTTTGACTACCCTTCAAGAAATTCCGTTTATTACGGAAATTTTCCGCGAGTTTGGGTAAACCAAAAACTTTAAATAACCAGAAACGCTTTCCAGGTTGACCGTTTCAACGGCCTTCCAGCTGTTTACAAATCATGAGAAAAGACTCCCCTGCTATAGTCCTAACACTAATAATAAACACCGCGGTCCTGATTTTTATTTTAGATTATCTATAACTGCGTCTTGTCCCATGCGTCTGCACAACTACCCACTGGACAAACAAATTTGTAGACTGGCGTTTGAGAGCTGTAAGTTGCACTTTATTTACACACTGTGATAGCAAATACACTATAGTAATACATATAATTTCTCGCAGTCTCCTGTTACTTCTTCCATTCTTTCACTGTGATCGAACAAGCAGTCGAGGCTGGGTAATGGGCCC
Organism: Siderastrea radians; assembly: GCA_964017195.1. Lineage (NCBI taxonomy): Eukaryota > Metazoa > Cnidaria > Anthozoa > Scleractinia > Rhizangiidae > Siderastrea > Siderastrea radians. The sequence goes on from OZ024894.1 coordinate 28,840,254, forward strand.
GCCCAGCTGATGTTTTATACCTCTCTGTCCTGTGCTGTCCGGCGACACAGAAGAAAAGCTGTCGAGGTCAACAAAGTCGGTTACCATTGCATGTGGTACAGCAAGATTTTTGAGAGTCAGGGCCCAGGATTAGCGTCAATTTTTGATTCTGTTTATAGCCAAACGATGCGGATTCCTGTAAATCTTTTTTGCTCTACATTACGACTTTGGTTGCTTTCAAACGGTCACTTGGTATTTACTGTGAAAACTCTTTTGAAATAAGAGAAACAGGGGTCTTGGTTAAATTTTAATCCCAGGTTAGCGTTAACCGGCTTTCGAACAACCTGGCCCAGGTGTACCGCACGTAAACCATTGTGGCATGAGTGGCCGTCGCCAAATGTAAAGCACTGATAGATAGTGATGATCACGTACCTGGGTTGACTGTTAACATATATCATCAACGAGATAACCACAGGACTCATTGGTTACTTTCAGTCAGTTACGAAGACACCGAGCTGCTCTTTCACTGGAAAAAGGAAGGAGGGAACAAAGAAGTTGTTGTATCAGATGAACTAGAAATTCCCCAGTTTATCCTCACAAAGCACTGGACTCAATCGACGTTCTCTAATTTCACTTCAGGTACGCTTCAATGGCCACCTGCCCCTCTTGCTTACCGGCCTAAACGTACAAGAGGCTCTAGGGTAGAGGATAAATTAGTCTAGTATTTGAAAACTGAAAAAGGAAGACACGAAGTGTTACGCCATGCAAGAGAATGGTCAGATTTAATAATGATCCATTGGAAGAGATCTGTTTTCCATGGTAATGAGTCAGGAAACGGCCTTAAAGTCGAATGACAGGACTGAACATCCTTTTCTGTATTTCTGTCTGCGCCCTTTAGGATATTTAATTCCACAGTAATTTATTTGAATTCGGGTGGAATCCCTTTGGCAGTATAGTAATGATCAAGTAATAAATCAAGAGGATTTTTCTGGTGGTAACAAAAATCGGCTCACTATATATTAGACTATTTAAAAGTAGCCTTTTTGTTTTCAAGGCAGCCCCCCCCCCCCCCATCCTCCGCCGATCCTTCCCCTAGTTCTGTATCAGCATTCCCCTAACCTACACTAAAAGGAGGCTAAACCTTGGTCTCGATAAACCCCACTCAGCTTATCCCCTCATGTAGGGCGGGATACAAAAAATTGATAAGATTATGCTCCTCAACTAGGTTTTTCTTGTAATTATGTTCAATTGTCCTAGGCACATTGTTTTCAAATTAAATACTCCGTTGATCAAGTCTTCTTTCAGCTTTTTCTCCATCCGAACTATTCAACAGAGTAAAATGTGACTAGTTCTTTCGCCTTTGCTTTAGGAGCCTACTCAAGGTTGATAGTGTCATTCCAGTTTGAGCGGAGTATTGGTTTCTTCTTAATCCAGACCTATGTTCCTGCTTATCTGATTGTGATGCTAAGCTGGATCTCATTCTGGATTAATCATAACTCCACGCCAGGTTAGTTCAACATTTAAGAAAGACAGGGCAGATCTAAACAATCTGCAAACTAGACGCCTGTAACTTCTCAGGCTGGAAAAACCCTGGACTAAACCGCCACTAATTAGCTCGCTTAAAAGGGTTGCGGGTTCGCCCGATCAACACAATAACTGAGGCAGTTTTTAAAACAACTTTGCTGTAACATCATTCTGCAAAATGGTTAGGTCTTACGTTGCGTTGATGCTATATCCATATAACGACCATCTTGGATGACGTCACAGGCCCTTAGCAGCGCCACAACTCATAATACATATACATGTACCTCATCTTGTAGAGCACATCACAGGCTATCTTCCAAAAGTAACATAATTTCGAAATATTGTAACACAACATAAAACCAACAGCGGGGGGAGGTCTATCAACCTCCCTCCCCCCTTGTACCACGGTTGGGGGATGAAATTGCTTGTATGTCCGGGGGTTAAAATATGTGAGCAGAAACAGAACGAGAGTAAGAGTGGTAAGCCTAGTCAATGACCGCTGTCAGTGGCGCTATTCGAAGGATGACCAGTCCGATCTCACTCTCATAATTGCGTATAAAGCCAAATGAGAAGTATGAGATTTACGCGCTACATAAATTCCTTACTCATCATCATCATCATCATCATCATCATCATCATCATCATCATCATCATCATCATCAGCAACAGCAGCAGCAGCAGCAGAAGCAGCATCGTCATCATCAACATCGTCGTCGTCGTCGTCGTCCTCGGTGCCGCCGCCACCGTCGTCGTCGTCGTCGTCATCGTCATCATCATCATCATCATCATCATCATCATCATCATCATCATCTGCATCGATATCACCCATTATTCGAAACTTACTGCATGCATTATTCTTATTTCTGACAATATCTTCACGATATTTTCAGAACACCAAAGACTGCGCAAGCACGAAGATCACTCTCCAATGCAATCCCACAGAGTGGCTTGCAGCCATATTAATCTTTTAACACCAAGCTCCGCCCCTATCCTGAAATGATTCAAGCCTACCCGTAACAGTCAAGAGAGGACTAATTTTTTTTTTCTTTTTAAAGAAGTTGTCATCTCTTTTTTCTCTTTCCAGCTCGCATAGCCCTCGGGATCACAACGGTTCTCACATTGACAACGCTGACCAACCACGCGCGGGCGTCACTCCCTAAAGTGTCCTATGTCAAGTCTATCGAATGGTTTCTGATCCTGTGTTTCATGTACGTGTTTGCCTCTCTGGTGGAGTACGCTGGTGTGTCGTTCGAGATAAACAGAAAAGTCAAAAGGGGCTTGGAGATTCCTGCAGTGCAGGTGGAGTCGGACGACGGCAAGGTGAACAATTATAGCTGAGTTAGTTGCCTTGATAAACAGGAGAGGATCCGAACAGTAATACCCTGAGTAAGTTACGTGGTATTTCTTTCGCACCTGCGTCAAGAGTCAGCCGTGGGGCGATTCAGAAATTACATAAAATGCCATGTAGAAGAAGGATGGGTGGAGCGGGTGTAAATACAACCGCCCTCAAAGGTCCGGTTCTTCGGGCATGTTGTGAGAATCTAGTGAAATAAGACTTTTTTTTGCCTTCAATGAACTTCTTGTGTATACATGATAAGCCGCTGGGTCACACTTAATTGAGTTAGGATTCCCTTCTATCAACTCACAAGTTAGAACTAGGTTTTACTTTTGGATTTAAACAATTCCTTTAATTCTCCTATAGGATACAGAGAAGAAAGATCTTATGCGCGTCATGGACGGCAACGTGGAGGCTAACGGACACGCTGAAATACGACGACGATCAAAGTTCAGTTTTCGTAAGAGAAAACCGACAGAGTCTGAGCTTCTACAGTACCGTCCCTTCTCTGAAAAGGAGATTGAAGCTTTGGAGTCTAAGGTTGACAAGTGGAGTCGTATTGGATTCCCTGTGTCATTCGTTTTGTTCAACCTCATCTACTGGGTGCTGACATGTCAGTTTTCGTGAAAAGTCGCGGAGGAGGCTTTAGGAGACTACTTCCTGCGGGGATGTATCGGTGATGGCTTCGAAAAGCCGACAACTATGGAACCTATGTACAATCGAATAAAAAATATTTGCAAATAATTAAACCACTGACCATGAATTTTTTTTGTCGCAAGGTGACTTTGGTTTTCCATTTTGAAGTGAGTCGCGCGATGGATACCGAACATAAACGAGAGGATGCTGGAAACATTGAGCCTTTACTATTGAGATCTGAATATGAAAAAAGAAAATTAAAATCGCACAGATAAAAGCATTTGTATTTTATAAGAAACATATAATATTGGAAAGAATATATGAGATCTATGCTAAAATTATTGCCTAAAGTTAAACCCCTAACTGTCGGCCTGTGAAGGCTGATCGTGGCCGAGAGGATGCCTTCAACTTTGAACTTTACTGTGATCCGAACCTTAAAACTGAATAGCTGAAATCACATACTTTAGATAAAAAGCGTTTGTATATTACAGAATTATATCATATTCGATTGAATATTTGAGAAGAGGTATAATGTAAAAATTATTCCATAAGAGGGATACTTGATGTATCAGGTCGACGCAGACTCGTGTAAACCGTCTTACTGTCGGCCTGTGGACACAGATATGATCGAGAGGATGCCAGCAATTTTAAACGTTACTATGATCTGAAGTTTATGAATGAATGACTTAAATGACTGATATCACATGAATAAAAAGTTTTTGTATATTACAGAATAATGCCATATTCAAAAGAATGTTTGAGAAGAGGTATGTTAACATTATCGCACAAGGGATGCTTGATGTATCTGGACAACGCAGCCTAAAGTAAAACGCCATTCTGTCGGTCTGTGGAGGGGATGCCTGCAAATTAGAACCTTACAAAAATCTGAATCTTCAAATAGCTGAATCACATGGATAACAAAGGTTACATATTTTAGAATCATATCACACTCAGAAGAAGTATATTAAAATTATTGCCTGAGAGGAATTATTTAGGTATATGTATCGCGCCGATACGGCCTCATATAGACCGCCTTACTGCTGATAAAAGGGAAAAAAAGTAGTCCAATAAAACGGCTGGAAAGTTCCGAGATAAATATATTTGCTTCCTTTGTAGTCCAATGGTATACCTTTTTAACCGTCCTTTATCGTATGAAGCTAAGAATGCCCGTGCCCATCAGGGTATGGTAGTGAAATCTTACCGCTATTAATAACAGTATCTATCTCCTACAAGTAACATAAATAAACAGTCTAGTTAAAACGCCAAGACAGTTGCCTTCCGACCTTGCAAAACGGAGAGATGAATCTCCCTTATGCGTTGCTGACCTCCTCCGTAAGGAGATGGAGGCTCAGTAGGCTCGTATTGAATGACGCTTCGACGAACTGTCGCCGGCGCCAGGTGAAAAATTGGAAAATTATGAAAACAAATGTTCGAGAAAACTGGGCCTTCAGTGCTTCTAATTTGCTACGAAAATCTACTTTTTTTTCGCTCTAGGAAAAAGTTCATCTTGTCGCATGTGCACTGCTTAAAGTTTTGACTTTTGCGAACCTAAATCGGTTCTTATTCTTTCTCCATTTTTTTTTCGTGGAAACACCTCAGGGAGAAGTTTATCTTTGGCTCATGTGCATAACTCAAAGATTACAAACCAACATCGATCCGTTTTTTGTTTGTTTCTCCTCCTTTTCTTGCGGGGGGGGGGGGGGGGGGGAGGTAGGGGAAGCCTCTGGCAGAATTGGTCAATATTAATTTTCCAACATGAGGCATGTATGCAAATGTCTATGGCTCAGTGAAGTAAAAGCTGACGATGTCAAACTGTTTGTATCTACATACCACTTCAAAGTTATTCGAAAACACGTATGCCTCTGGGCGAAAGTTGCAACCTTGTGTCTAATTGTTGTGTTCACGTTTTGCCCCAACATACGCACATTAGCAATAATCAAAGTGACTTGTCTTCACAAAATTAAGTTCAGCCTTATTGAGTGCGATCATCACCGGCGAAAAGTCTGCTGCTAATCAAATCCATGTCAAATACATGTAAAAAATCATTGTGAACACCCTTGTCATTTCATTTTGGGGCTTCATAAATCCAGAAACATTACTGTGAAGTTGTCTAGGCGGTTTTTAAACGGAGCGGGTGGGGGGGGGGGGGCTAAATTGACACAAACTTAAATTGATGACTGGAAATGCTTCTTTTATTTGAAATAAATAGGCCTACCGTATGCTTTAATTACAGGCAAATTCACTTTAAAGCTCAAAAATGCTTTATAAACAAGTTTCCCCTTAAAAAGAAAAGAAACAAACTAGAGCAAGAGAAACCAGCTCTTTTGTGACTGCACTAAACCCCATGCTAAGAACAAATCTGAGCTGCAGTCAAGAATATTCTAAAGGATCGCATACTAAAGTTATAACTGCTACTTTTCCGCTGGATTTTTTGCCTGTTGTCTTATGTCGTGATCAGATGCTACTGCAGTCAACCTCTTAGAATTTCTTGTCTTGTTTCAGTTAGAAGTTCTTCCCTAGCCTACAAACAGGCTTTCCCATCAACACAGTAATGTGCCATAAATTTACAAGCATTAGACATTTCAGTATAAATGATAAAAGCTCTCAAACTTCAATATCAAGATTAAACTTCGCGTGTTGAATCATGACAATTAAAATTAACTAAAATAAACTCTGTGATATTAAAATTGAGATAAATTATACATACAAAGTTTCATTAATTTTAGAATAACAATGAATATACATGTAATATTGATTATAATACATCATCTTTTTTCTCCCTTCTTTGTCCCAGGCTTGGAAGGGCTTGGCCTGGAGAAAAAAGAGACAATTCTCATAACTATCAACGAACACATTCCCTTCATTGTTCTACAAAATTACCGCACACATACATGTAGGACTAGTTTAGAGAATTTTTAATATACAGTGGCAGGGGTTTCATTTGGGGCTGGAGGCAAGACGTAATGTCTGGTCTTTTGACATGTAAGGTCCGGTACTTTTTCACACAAAATAGTTCTTTTGTGAAAATCTAAAACCAGATGATCTTGTATTTATCAAAGCCGGATAGAGTGGAGCCTTATTTTGCTCACTTAATATGTAACTCATTCAATAGGCTTCTTTCGATATATTAAAATTCAGCTTGGTAGCGAGGCCTAGATGACACAAACAAAAGAAATGAATAAACATGCTTGTAAAATTTCTTTTATTTGTGTCCTCTAGGCCTCGCTACCAAGCTGAATTTTAATATATCGAAAGAAGCCTATTGGAAACGACTGATCTTTCCTGTCATATGTAATGAAATCCGGTCCATGGAACGCAGAAAATGGCAACTTTCAGAGAGTCCAATTTCAAAAATTTCCTGGGGGGGGGGGAGGGGGGCATGCCCCCAGACCCCCCTCATAAGTTCCCGTCTTCAGTTCGTGCCTTCAGCATTCATGCCCACTTTTTTTCCCTATGAATCCAGTACTTTAAAATGTTACCACAAAGCCTGCAGTAGAACACTGCCTTACCACCACCCCATTCATAAAACCACCTCCTTTACGGCCACTATTTTGACCCAAAAAAGAGTGTGCAGACATTTTCTTACATATGTTACACATGAATGTTAAAAACTCCTATAATCTGGTCACTCCAGAGTTAAACTACTCGTGAATTATGCACATTGAGTGATAGCAGACACACACAGAAAAAGGCATTTACCTTTTCTTGCTATCAGGGTTGGCTGGTTGAAACACACTCGAAGCTGACATCAAGTTTTCTATGTATTGCCCCAGTACCTGACAATGAACAAACCAAATGTCAAATTATGAAAACATCTTGTTTTCTTGAAAAAAATAGTTTTTGCCTCTGATTGCACTCCTTACTGCATGTATGGTTGTCTGGCTATGCACTATGCAAAATAACATGACTCACCTTTAGTAAGCAGGTGGGTAATCTCATCCCCAGGCTACAATATGAGATAACTAGGACATTTATTAACTACTGTAGACCCCCCCCCCCCTGGATGAAATGCTAGTCCAAGGTTACTCCCCAGCATTGTTCTTTTTTTTTTTAACATTGTGCCCTGCCCATTTATACTAAATGAGCAGTGAAAGATAACGTGGTATTACCGCATTTGTCAATTCCAGCAGTGCCCAATATTTACACCTCCCCCCCCCTCCCCCCTTCTTACCCCTAGCACTAATGGGGCATTTTTCACATTGTCCTTCTTGGGGGATGGTCATTTAAAGTCTACCCCAGGGCATCGACAGCCTGCTTATTTTGACCTCAAAATTGTGGCTTCACTTTAGTAAAAATTGAGTGATGCTGGTACCTGGTTTTCTGACTTGAGCTTCAGATTTTCATCTTTCACTGCATCAACTCTCTGTGACAAATCTGGAAGATGTAGGGAATTTGTGACACATAGTTTGAAACACCATGGCAATACATGCAGTCTGCAAACTTAAAAGGGTTAGTTTTTATTATTTTGTTACTGACCATCCAAAGTGTTTTGTAGTTCCAGCACTTGACTGATCAGTCGATTTTTCTCATCAGCTTCATCTTTCTCATCATCTGTTACTTCACCTAGTAACAACAATAGAAAAAGAACATGATTGTCATTACGTCTGCCTGTAAGGTCTGAAAACCTTCTTGTCAGAGGAAGGGGGGAGGGGGGTACTTAGGGTGTTATGTGACACTATATTTTTGCATTTGAAATGCATAAACAGTATGACCCATACAGTGCCTGCACATGCTTTCATGACTGCAAAACTAGTTAGAGTAAAACATCCCAGCAAGAAGGATAAATACATTAGTGAGTCAGGCAGGGAAAAAAGCCTTACAGTCCTACTAGAAACATGTAAAGCCAGAGAAATGTGATTTTAAATCATTTTGTCTTGCACAGAATCTAAATTTTGATTCTAACCCTATTCAGACCTGGGTAGGTGGGCGGGGGATCTGCCCGCACATGTTTTGGACTTTTATTAATTAACAACTTTTTAAATATGCGACATATTATAAAAGGTCACCAAACTAGGTGACTTTTCCTAAAAATTACCTAGAAACTGTAAGTCCTTGTTCATCAACATTGATATTACCATATTACCCACAGCCACCCATTCCAAAACCAATTCCCGATCTTGTGTCTGTGGTTACTACACACATACTTTATTTTCATCCCTCCTGTAGAGCAATGAAATACTCAGAACTACTGGGAATTTGAGGGTTCTCACACTTTATTTTGCAGGTGGGAGTGAATGGGTTAAATTAGTCATGTGATAAATACTTTTTGACTGAGTTAGGTCAGGCCAGATGGGAAAATATATGGCCCTCAGTCAAGGCACAAGAACCCTACTGCGTGCTTGGTTTGTACACCATGACCTTGTGCAAAGTATTTTCCTGTCCATCCCAGGGATTCAGTCAACAAGCACATACATGTAGAATTTTTTGGGATGGGCAATTAGGCATTTTTTGGCATGAAGGGTTTATGTTGTACCTGTCTGGATGCCAAAAGGGGCATGGTATTTAGTTGGGTTTCAAAATAATTGAGCCATGATAGCTATTTTTAACCGGCCGTCGCCCACTGGTTTATAAAATGGACACGGTTTTTTTTCTCTGCGTCAGTTGGCTTAACATACGAACAAAGTGCTGTAAAGCTTGTGGTACAGGGACTCAAGAGTGGTCCTGTCTTATTTAAGACGCATGTGCATATTAGTCTGCTGAATGTTACCTTCGTGTGTTCTTGTCTTTTAATTTACAGTATTTAAAATATGAACAGCGAAGGGTTGTTAAGTATGGGGTTTCAGTATTTGTCTTGTATAACGCATGTGCAACTGAGTAAAGCAACTAATAGGATTGAATGCGAAATTGGCTGCGTTGTCTAATCTAGTCTGATCTAGTTGTCAAAACAGCTTGACAAAAATTGCCTGTAAAGTTGTGATCAATATCTTTCAGATATGATAAACAGACGCAATAAACAGACAGTACATGTTTGGCACCACAGAGTCTAGCAACGTTGGCGTAGCCAGCAATATTATTCGTGAATACTTTTTACAGTATTCGCTTTCAACGAGAGTTTTAAAACGGTAGAGAAGAAACTTGCAAGCTCTATTTGAAAAGATTAGATTTTGGTGAAATGCTTGAAAAAAAGTCCGGTTAATTTATACACGACAATATTCGCCTGATTCGCGACATGACGGAATCACGTTTTGCAATCATTTTTTTGAAAATTGAACTATACATGTACATGCCTAAAATGTCACGTTGGTCATGCAAAGATAAAACTTGCGAATGCTCTGTTGCGTTTTCGTAAATGAAAAACTGTTCTATAAACACAAAAGAAAGAAAGTGAAGTTGCGTGTTTTTTAGCAGGGAAACGCAATTTAACAAATGCCTGTGTAGCCGTCAACACCTGATCTTCGGAACCGATTGTATCGATTTTGAATGATAATGACTTTCAAGTTTCAATGCTTGAAGCAAATCACTGAAATGCGCCCCCGTAGGTAGCGTGATTTACTAATACAACAACATTCATGGTAGGAGAGTGATGTTCACGTAAAGAGTAAATTTTTTCCACGCCGTGAAATATTTCGCAGAGTCTATGACCTTTTTCACGGCGTGAAATATATATTTCACGGCGACTAATGACTATGACCTTTTTCACGGCGTGAAATATTTCCAGTGGCCGTGACTTTTTTCATGGCGTGTTCACGGTGTGTTGGAGAAATTTCACTCACATTCCAATGATTTTTCTTCATTTCATGGCCAAGACCGTGAAAATAGCCATAGCATGAAATTTGGATAAGCCCCCTTTTAGCGCGAATGGTCACAATTAATAAGGTAGCTGTTACGAGTCTTTAAATTAGAAAATAACTGAATATTATCAAGCGATGCGTGTGGTTTGTGTGTGGCGTTGGTTGGTTTGAGGTAATTTAGTGTGTAGTCTGGCACGTAGCCGTTCCGAGTCAACTTGTTTACTTTGCATGGGGATTCCCGGGTTAGCAAACCGGATTTAAACATCACTTCATGAGATATGCCTTAACATGCCCCAGACTTTGACGATCTGCTCGAGCTCGTCTTTATCAAGCGTTATATTTTGATTCTACTGCTATGTTCACTGTTTGCATTCACGGTCTACTGAGGCACAGCAGTAAATATTTCATCATCCCTTTGTAAGCATCCTCAGTTGTGGGCAAATTTGTACCAACATTCAACGTTTGAGTGAATTTGCATTTTTCAGCAGAAATAAACAGGGCTTCTGAAATTTCGCGCGGTCGCGGAGCCGCGAAATTCAGGTATATCCGCGAAATCCCGCGAAATTGACAAAAACACGTGAAATACCGCGAAATTCGCTAGAAATTCTACCAAATACATGTTGGTGCAACATATTTGAAACTTATCTTGGCTATTGGAGCTGTTTACTTGCCGTAAACTTGCAAATTTATCTTGAAATTTCGTCACTGCCACGAGTAAACATCGTACCAAAACTACCAGGCGTTCTTAGATTAATGTTGCGAAAACCTGGGGACAATACACCCCGGGCAGTACGAAAGACACAATAAAAGAGAAGACTTTTCGTTGACACTATACTGAGTGTGAAAGGAAACTGCTGTCTGTAGTAATGCAGGCACACGTTTAATTGTACACGAATGAAGACACAAGAATCTAGAAAAATCTTGCCTTGTAAACTGCAAAGCAACACAAGAGAGTGATGAGGGGAAAGAAGTTTATTGCGTTGCTGTTTTCGGTCCTAAATTGCAGCTGAAAAAGGAGGTTAACCAGCCAAGCGTTTCGGTAAAGCTTTATATGTTTTTCTTGTCGCTCGAAACAAGTACAGTTGCCTTCAGAACTGTGTTGGATGAACTTTTGTGTTTCTTTCTTGCCCTGAATTTGACATCCTTCCAATATTTTTGTCAGGAATCTTTCTTTTTTGCTTTCTTTTCAACGAAAATTTGCCCCAAAAATTCCCGCGAAATCGGCCGTTTTCTCCGCGAATTTGTTTCTTCAAATCCTGTGAAATTTCACTTTTTTTCCCGCGAGTTATCAGAAGCCCTGAATAAAAGTGATAAGAAAGACAACCTGAGTCATCAGAGTTTAAACATTACATCATCCAGTAACGCTATAGTCAAAATATTGTTTCACACAATCTACTTTTCGTCATGCCGGTTCGTATAAACACAGGATCGTGCTAACATTTGTGAAACCTAGGGGTGGGGAGGGTCAGAATGGCCGGTTAAAATGCCCATTGGGCTTTCTTGTTTGGTTTAATTTGAGCCCGGAGGCTTTTATTTGGGTACTTCATTCCAACCCCCTGTCACTTAAATTACATGTAAATCCACTTATCTGCCCTCTTCAACTGGCCCTCTCAAAACAATTTACAGTAGAACCCCGGTAACTCAAACTCTGAAGGGAAGCGAAAAACAGTTCGAGTTAGCGGGGGTTCGAGTTATCGGGGTCGATTGAATATTCAATCTGCCATGTTAATAATTGATATTTTACTAGTTTTTCAGCACTTCAGTATACAGCACAGTACAAATTAAACTTATCTCGTCAGAAACTGTAACACGATTATGCATTCTTATGATAATACAGTACTGTGAGTTAACTCAGTTGCACTCAAGATCATAAGATCGGGAAATGACTGTCAAATACGTGATCTGTTCGTTGCACTTATTAAAATCAAATTGCTGTAGTGGCATCCATGGTGAGTTGTAAAAACCAGAATTCGAGCTATCGGGGTAAATTTTGATCAAGGGAAACAAAATTTAGTTCAAGTTAGCGGGGAATTCGAGTTATCCGCGTTCGAGTTAACCGAGTAAAAATGACTGAAAAGTGGGGTCAAATCCAAGGGAAATGAGCCTTAGTTCGAGTTAGCGGGGGAGTTCGAGTCATTCGAGTTCGAGTTACCGGGGTTCTACTGTACATATATTGTAAATCAGTAGACACTCACTGTAGTACAATTAATTTTATTTTGAAAGCACCTATCTCATTGCCTAAGTCATCACTGCCTAGCTGCTGACAGACAACAGTCAAGTACCCTGTCCTTGGAAATGATTTTTTGTCTTGTTTTTGTTTGTTTGTTTGTTTGTTTGCAAAAGCGACCTTAAAGTTGCATTTATTTAGTTGCTGTTGCCATAAGACCTCTTGTCCACATTTTCTTTGAACAATAGTCCACTTGGCTGACTGCCTCATTGACTGTTCATAGAAAACTTGGCCTTGTACTCTATTTCTTATAAAGTTAGCAAGGTTTCTTTTTCATAAAAACTGTTGCGTTTACATGGACCCTAGTCCATACATGTTTCAACGACCATACCTTCAACTACATTGTACTGTGTAACTACTCCATTTAGAAAATTACCTTGAAATATAGCAGAATCCATTTCTGCATGGCCAGAACTTTGTTGGCTTGAGCGATGACCTCTTGTCCCTGAAATCAATGTTACAAATTCTTATATCCGCACAGTGTCAGAGCAAAGCATTGTTGAAGTTGTTGCAGTCGTTGTTGGACGTTTCCAAAACGATAACTATTGGCTTGACACGCGTCCATTTATGATCGAGTCTGGTCATGAATGAGAAAGTCGACATTGCAGAAAATTGCCAAAAAGGTTTTGACATGAATGAATCGACTGAACAACTTCAACTTCATATGTAGTCTAGCATACTAACCGACTGGTGTCTCATCGTCGGATGACAACGGGATTGAAACCATTTTCGCCTCTCCTTTGCCTTCTTGTTCACTACCTGACATGTCTGTTAATTAACATAAGTTGAATGGCCCTTTATAGTTCAAAATAAATATCAAAACCACCGACAGCACACAGATTGTTTCCCCCGTTCTACAGTTTTTCTTGTCGACGACCTTGTCGACACGATCAAAACTTGCGCCTGCGAAATTCTTGATCAGCGGATATCGGGATAGTTGTTACCAGTCTTCCCTGGCCACTCCGCTCTGATTTCTTTCATTTCCATCGAAATGGCGGAGGAAGGAAAAGAAATTTTATACAAAGTTACAGTTTTACTCGAGGGATATGGCTATACAGATGCCGAGGGTAGGTATAGAGCGAATGGAACATGCACGTTAATCACTGGAAATGACAAGAATGTGATCGTCGACACTGGAAGCCCAGGGGATAAGAAACGCCTTCTAGAAAAATTGGAGCAACACCATATTGCCCCCGGATATGTAAACTACGTTGTGTGCACACACGGTCATGTCGACCATGTCGGGAATTTAAATCTTTTTCCTAACGCCGTACACATGGTGTCTCATGATATTTTACAAGAAGATGATATTTACACCGATCTGCCTGAAAACTTTAAGAAAGGAGCGCCATATTGCATTGATGGAGAAAATATACAGGTCATTTGCACCCCAGGGCACACCCCACAGGATATTAGTGTCGTTGTTAGGGGCACGGAGTATGGGACAGTCGTCGTCTGCGGGGATCTGTTTGAACATGAAGATGATGAAAATTTGTGGCGAGAGTTCAGTGACTGTCCAGACAAACACCAAGAAAGCAGACAAAAAGTGCTGGAAATTGCAGACTGGATTATACCTGGTCATGGTAAACTTTTTAAGGTGAAAAAATCTTAAGCCTTGAAAAAAATAATGCATTTAACTGTTCTTGCTGTGACAAAGCCCTGAAAGTTGTAATGCTTTTGACAATTCTCGCAATGGCCGTGCTATATTTTTCAACACTACCACAAGATGCAAGTTTGTAATTGTATTGTTTAACTATTTAGAGGTGAACATGAGCCTGTTCCAGGCATTCATGTCATGGGAAGGGGAAGTAAACAGTAATGCAAGTCTAGTGGGGATAAGGGATTGAGGGGTGGAACTCTTTTCTCAGTCTCCTCTCGCTTCATAAACCTTTTCCTCATACACTGACATTGCTACTCCCAGTTCATACCACTTCCCACGAATCAAATAACTGGAACAGGCTACCAAGAGGCTGGGCAAAAATCTACCGCAGGGGAGTTGTGATAAATGAGGGCATAGTGGTTAAAGATAAGGGGCCCTCAATTTGTCCAAAAGAGAGAATGAAAATTCTGGAAGCAAAATCAAACATATCTAATCAAAATTGTTAGTAGTTTTACCTATTTTGTGAGGACTTCTGCTACCAGATGAAGGATTTTTTAAATGCATTACATTACAAATAAATAGATGGTACAAAGAGAACAAATTAAAGTCATATTATCAAGGGGTGCTTTTCATTTGGGTCAACCAGGTTGTTTGGAAATGATGAAGTGGATCCATGGAGGAAGAATTAATGGTAAAATTTAAAGGAAACCCCTGGGCATGTTAATGAGAACAACAGCAATCCCACCCGCATCTCACGAAGGGACTGTTTTATGTCTTGTATGGCAATTCTGTGGAAACATTTTGTTGAAAGTTCAGTTGCAGCTGTTACATTGTATTTTCTAATGTATTTCCTAGTCTAAGAATTAGCATTTCATCATCTGGGAATTACTTCTTTGGAAATGACAAAATATTTGAAACAAATTCATACATGGATGAATGCATGTGGGGATGCAGTGGTGTAGTTGTTGGTTTGAGGCATGGTCTCTGCCATTGCAGGGTCCCAAAGGCGTAGGGCTCTAGGGCTCCGAGCTAAAAAATGCAGGGCTCCAGGGCTCCTAAACAGAAAAATCAGGGCTCTAGTACTCCGCCACTTCTGTCCAGGGCTCCATTTAGCCAGAATCAGTATTTTTGTCTGGGCTGCAAGAAGAGTGAGACTTTGTGCTCCGGGCTCCAACAGCAAGAATTCCTTCAAAGACCCCCCTTTGGGACCCCGACTTAGGCAGTAAATGCTGCAGAAAGCAGGTTAAGCCCCAGCTGTGTAGGCCACCTGTGGCTTTTGTGCAACTTTACCATAATGTGATAAGCGGAGCTATCAAGGTCAACCCAGGGGGGGGGGGAGGGGGGATTGGGGTAGTGGTACTAATATATAATACTACATATACCTCAAATAAATTACCCAAGATACCAAACAGTTTCCCTCAAAAGAGAACATAGTATACTGCAAACCCAAATGTTCAGATTTCTCATAACAAATGACATTTAAAAAAAAAACCTGTATAACATGTATTCAAAACCCCTGGCCAACCCCGAGCTGTCTATCTGAGGTACACTGTGTAGCAGTTCTTTCTAGATGGTTAAATGAGAAAGCTTATAATGAGAGTTCGTAAAAATCATGCTAGCAGGCGAAGACTGTCAACAAGCAGAGAGAGGGTTTGGCTCTTGGCTTGTTTGCTTTCTCCAGTCTCCCCAAACATGGTTTCCTCCTTTGCTTGCTTAATGCTTGAATAAGTCCCGGCATGGGCAATCGATAAAAATCGATATCGGAAAACCGTTCGATAAATGGTTAACTACCGATATCAATCACTTGATCGTTACGATACAATCGATAAAAATCGATACTCACAACTCTTCTGGTAATTACTGTTATCGATGTTATCGATTTTATCAATGGATGTCGATCATACATGTCTTCAATTTCTGGCATTGACTTTGTATTTAAAAGACGTTTAATCGCGGTAAAATGATTGCGGTGGCTTTGTTCACGAATAAAACTGTATTTTGTATTCCAGTAAATGTGGTTTATTAAGCTGGCAGGATAACTGTGCTGTATCGACTCAAGTATCTGCGAAAGTGACATCTCGGCTATTTACCTATCTAGCTAAGCAACTGCCAAGGAAAACGTTTTTAGTGGAAGCAACGGCAATCTTTTGTTTAACCCGATATTAGAGCTGGTTATAGAGGTTGTCATTATTATTAAAGCTCACATATTTCGACACAAAAAATGAAACCGATAAAATCGATAAAACTGATTGAAAAATCGATAATTATTGATTTCTCACAACAAATCCATTCATCCAATTTTTATCGATTTCCAATACAATCAACCAATTTTATCGATTGTTATTGAGTGTTATCGATTATTGATTTTATCGATTGCCCATGTCGGGAATAAGTATATGTACATAATTACATCCACCTGGGTATCTCGAAAGAATATGAGCGGTCTTCTATGATCAAAACCTTTCATAAATGACCACAGGTACGTCTAGTCAAGAATATAGATTTACTGGCATCGAAATAACTAATAACCTCTTTTCTGAGACATGACAGGTGCAAATCAGGTATCCATAACAAAACATTGCAGTTTGTCGTTCATTTGTAATAATACTGTGATTTTAATTAATAAGTAAGGAGCACGGAAAATTGGATACATTTTTTTAAAGAGAATCATTTCTTGTCTTTTTAGGAAAGCTTCGACTGTTAAGTCGTAAGTTGTGTTTTATTTGATATGTTGTATGTAAGGTTTAGAAACATTTTGAAACTGAAAACCTAGTGGTGAGGGCTTGCAAATTTGGCTTTGGTTGCTATGCATAATTCAGTTTCTTGTGTGAAACAATGGAAACACAATCAGCCACCAATTATTACTCCATTGTGAATTTGAATAAAAAATGCGACAAATGATATTGTGATATTTTCACAAATCATGACTAATATTATCCTACCGTGTGTTACTTTTTAAAAAACAGACAAGATTTTAAAATCTCAAAGACAACTTTCAAGACTCGTGAAAACGTGATATATATTTACACAGAGGCAAACACAAAATGAAGTGATTTAATTTATTCACTTTCATCTACCTCGCTCAAACAAACAAAAGACTTCTACACTGTTAGTTTATTGATATTCGCTTTAGCACAATATGCGAGACCAACTCAAAGAAGATTCACTAAGCGTGAACGAAACAATTACGTATTCTAACACCTTTCCATTTAGGGCAGTTACTTATGAGGCAAGGTCAGCTGCACAAAAGATTTGTATAAATTCGCAAAGAGGAAAAAGTTTAAACGTATCACAAAGGATGATAAATTCCTTGCGGTGCAGTCAAAGTGTCATTGAGTGTTCATTAATCCTTTCCCTCCGAATATTGTTCCCATTGCTGAGATGAAAAAGATCAACGTCAAATCTGGCACCAATCTCCTTTTTTCGTGACTTGTCCATGTTATTCTAAATAGGTACAACACGTACACACATCATAGTAGACTTCAAGCAGCTTAAGTAAACAATCAGGACTCCGCTGAAATGATCATACACATCCAGTTTTCTTAGTTTCAGAGGAACTTCTAACATCCAGATCGGCCGTGTACCATGTTAGAAGCGGCAGTGTATGGTAACTTCACGCCATGTTCCATAAGAAAGTTTGTAAAATCTGTACATGGACTACAGCAGGCCGCAAACGGTGAAAAGATCGCGTACAACACTGCAGCTAAAATGCCGAGAGGCCAGGCTAGACAGATGAGAAGAAGAAACCAGATGAAAGACCACAGCCATCCGCAGTTAGCAGCCATTTTATGGAGCGAAGAGGCCTTGAGAAGTTATGCGCTTAAAAATCGTCAACAGATGAAAAATATTTTGCAGAGGGTCTTGTAATCACGGGATCCACCCAGCTAGAATAAAGGTTGGGCTCAGAGTGCAGTCATGTTTTGCATATTTGTTGATATTCGACAGTCTGAGAGGTACAATTGGCCACAAACGATCAGCTGATGTCACGCAAACTCACGCGCTGCGTGACGATCCAACAAAAGACAGGCAAACAAATCCCTCGCACAGTATAAACCAGCATATAACAAAAAGATAATTTTTCTCTTCTTGAAAATTGTTACCATCACTACGATTTAAAAGCTCGAGGTCAAATACGCTAGTCTCCTGTTCTCGTCACTTGTCCAAGTTATCAAAAATAGTACTGGACCACGAGCAGTCTCTCTTTCATGCCTTGGGGTAAGTCGAGCGAAAAGAACACGCGAGAAAGCGCGAAAATCGCCTGCTACGTGGAAACATGACGCGCACGTGATAAACCGAACATCACTCGCGCGTCACGTTTCCACACGCTATTCGGGCTCGCTGGCCATTCTGCCCGACTATCCCTGAGCGGAAAGAGAGTACTTGTAGTCTAAACTAAAATAACACTAGATGCGACACACGTCATCTCTTGAAGAAGCACAAGTAGACAATCAAGAGCTCGCTCAAATGATCGTACATATCTTCGAACATCTAGTTTATAATTACTGACATATATAGTTACTTCTAGCATCCAGGTCGTCCGTGCACCATGTTAGAAGCGGCCGTGTAAGGTAACTTTATGCCATGTTCCAAGAGAAAGTTTGTAAAATCTGTACACGGACTACAGCAGGCCGCAAACGGTGAAAATATCGCGTACAAGACTGCTGCTAAAATGCCGAGAGGCCAGGCTAGACAAAGGAGAAGAATTAACCATATAAAAGACCACAACCATCCGCAGTTAGCAGCCATTGTGTGGAGTGAAGGCGTTAAAAGTAATGGACTGTTTAGAGGTGGAAAATATCTACTTTGTAGAGACTTGAACACGAAATGTTGTAGTCACGGGATCCACCCAGCTAGTGATGGTTTGGCTCTGATTTCAGTCATGTTTTACATATTTGTTGATATTAGACCAGCTCAGAAGGGCAGTCGGTAATAACCACAAATGACCACCTGATGTCACGTAATTAATCAATCAATCTGAGCGCGCTTCTTGAGGATCCAACCAAGACACGCAACTCAGATGAATCTTTATGCCGCGCGCAGGTTGTAGGAGGAATATTAAAGAAACACGCTTTTCCTGCTGTAATCATGCAAAAGACTATCAATGCCACCCAGCCGCCCCCCCCCCCCATTTTTTTTTTTTTTCACTGAAAACGCCAAATGGGTGTGCGCGTGACAGGGTAATTCATTCTCTCTCGCACGCGCGTGCTTTCATTCGCTGTCTCCCATATGTTCATCCTCGGAGACCCAGGGGCAGCTAGTCGGGACGACGGGATTTTCATGGGCGAAAGTTTACAACAAGAGCGGGAGAGCCCCTGGGCACTTACTCTTACCGAACGAGTTCCAGAAGCGTTTGAAATCCCGCCTTCTGATTGGCCAGAAAAATATTTTTCTGGCCAATCAGCGAAGAGGAATAGCCGGGCGACTCTCATGTCTTCTTACACGAGGTTGTTTTCCTCATCGAACGCCGTAGTAGCGTGGCCCGTTCAACGGGAACATTTTTGAGGAGAGCTTCAGAAAAAATAAATAAAAAATAAATAAACGAAGTCGAGGAAATCGCAAACTATAACGTGGCCGCAAGAAAACAAACACTCACAGGGAATTTTTCACGGCGGACTTATCGAAGGTATCGCAAATTTTTAGAGCTAGCGACTTCCCCTTTCTCCAATGTAACTAATTATTTCTCCTTCTTCGTTGATCTTCGTCTGAAACTTTCCATCTCTGATGAACGGGCCACGCAACTATGTTGATCGAGCGTGACATGTCACGTACTAGAGAGAACTAGTTCTCTCTAGTACGTGACATGACGTCGCATCGACCGTTAAGCAGAAAATCGCCCAGATCGGCCTCCAGAAGTTCGGAAAAGCAATAAAAACGCAGCAAACACAGCAGGTAATGTTTTTCAAACTGCATTTCCATTTTAATGCATTTTCAGCGGAAAACCGCCGATTATTTTCGATCGAATTTCAGTTCCATACAAACACTCATATTACGCTTTGGTTAACTGTGGTTTCCACGCTCGAGCGACATAGTTGCGTGGCCCGTGCATCGGAGATTCCCGTGGAAAGTTTCAGACGTAGTTCAACGAGCAAGGAGAAATAATTAGTAACATCGTTTACTCGAGTAGCTATTAGCCTCATGCAACACTTGAGAAAGGGGAAGTCGCTAGCTCTAAAAATTTACGATACCTTCGATAAGTCCGCCGTGAAAAATCCCGGTGAGTGTTTGTTTTCTTGCGGCCACGTTATAGTTTGCGATTTCCTCGACTTCGTTTATTTATTATTTATTTATTTTTTCTGAAGCTCTCCTCAAAAATGTTCCCGTTGAACGGGCCACGCTACTACGGCGTTCGATGAGGAAAACAACCTCGTGTAAGAAGACATGAGAGTCGCCCGGCTGTTCCTCTTCGCTGATTGGCCAGAAAAATATTTTTCTGGCCAATCAGAAGGCGGGATTTCAAACGCTTCTGGAACTCGTTCGGTAAGAGTAAGTGCCCAGGGGCTCTCCCGCTCTTGCTGTAAACTTTCGCCCATGAAAATCCCGTCGCCCGACTAGCTGCCCCTGGGTCTCCGAGGATGCCATATGTTTGGCTGTCTGCTCAAATTGCAAAGTAAATTCAGATTTGTATAAGACATCTCTGACAGGCTCGACCGACTGTCACTTCACCCGTCAGTGACCATCAGTGTGGCCTTCTCCAACCTTATAGACAGTTAATTCCCTATATTCAGAGTCTAATTCTCATGTTTTAGCACATCTTTTATGTTCTCGTGACTGCTGTTTTTTTTCTGATTATTTTATAGTAGTGTACATTATACATATTTTTATTGAATGATACATATTTTAAAACTAACATTAGTATTAGAAAATTATTATTTATTTCTCTTTATTTTAGCAGGGCCTGGATGAAAATTACTCTGTGTAAGTCTAGTTTACCCTGTCTAAATAAAGTGTTGTTGTTGTCGTTATTCCAAATACCCAACAAAGGTAATGCACAAGTTTACCTTATCCCGAAGAAGAAAGACCGAGCCTTTCGAAATATTGCATTTTAAAATATATGTCAGTTTCCCTACCGTGGAGTCAGCCTTACCTTTTCATCGTATTGGTTGAAATTAGCTACCGACAGTTCACAGTACAACACAAGGGGACACGTTTCAAAGGACAGCAGTATGAGACGATTCATTATTATTGCGAAACGTCGCACGCTAACGTCCACACGGAGCAGGGACAAGCCCATATAAAAGTACAAGAATGATCTGGTTGTCACAGGCTGTCATCCTGCCTCTATACACAGGAAACAGGAGTATATGGAATATATTCTCTCGTGGCGAAAGCGAAATAGTCTTCGTTGATATTAGTTGTAATGAATGTAAACGGTCACTTTTTGTCGCTCCGTTGTCGATGCGAATGTCCATGCGTGACGCGCGAATGGATGAGGGCGCCGATAAGCTTGCGTGCGTGCTCGCGAGGCCAGAAAATATCCCGCTTGCTTCTCCCGCCAATTTCGCGCCGAATTGCAGACCGTTTTGCAGTCTACGATGTTCGTCAGCTACGTCGTTACAGCTATAATGTGACTACTGCATCGACGCTGTTTATATACGTGGATGTGAAGGCAACATTTGCGTGGTTATTTGGGGGGGGGGGTGCTAAAGATTCAGCAAGAAAGGGGTTACCGGACGGCAGCGCACAGTGAGAGCAGACATTCATGGAACAGCAGTAATGCACCAAATATCTGGACTCGATTACCAGTACGCAATAGCGTACAAAAGGCTCACAGCAGGCCCACAGTTTGCTACCGTACTTGGAACCTCGACCGTCTGTACCCTAGCTCTACCGTAAGCAATTTTCATTACAACTTTCAGGGCCTCAAAAGGGGGTCATTGGAGCCCTGGAGCCCTGGAGCTCCGAATTTTTTGCAGTGGAGCCCGGAGCCCAAAGCCTTTTTCTACTTAGAGTCCAGACAAAATTGCTGATTCTGGCCAAGTGGAGCCCTAGAGTACAGCCTTGAAGCCCTCGATCCCCAAATTTTCTTTCTTGGAGCCCTGGAGCCCTAGAGCCCTGCATTTTTTACCCCGAAGCCCTGGAGCCCTAAGCCCCTTTGGTACCCTGAACTCTAACAGCGGTGATAAACATTGTGAATAATACGAAGTTAAGGTATAAAACCACTGCAAAAAACCGTGTACGATCAACCTGGCTCAACGTTGGATCAGAAAGATCGTGATCAGTCAAGAATAATAAAAATATAAATGATTGTCAAAATGACTACTGCAGGGACTGATCAAACAACGTGAAAAGACGTATGTTACAATATTTCGACTGGCCAATACCAGTCTTCATCAGGTTTATTATGGCAAATCACGAATTTACAGAAATATATATGTAGTAGAACAATGAGCAGAAGTTACATATATGACGTGTTGTGGTGTGGCTTAGAAATGATAGAAAATAAACAAAAACAATTTTCAGTTACAAATTATAGTTCATCACGTTTATTAATGCCTAGAGGCTCAAGAGTCTTAGCCTTGTGAATAATGTGAGCCTCACGTGCCTTTCTAAAAGAATCGCGTTCATTATTAATTTTTTCAATAGGAATAAGTAGCATGTGGGTGTCAGAGTGGTTATTGCTGAGAAAGTGTTCCGAAACCGCTGTAGAGATATAATTAGAAATAGGCTTGAGTACAGGTCGTCTATGTTCATTGAAACGGTCTTTGAGGCGACGTTTAGTTTCCCCAATGTATTGTAAATTACATAGGCGACATTGAATCATGTAGATAACATTGAAAGTAGTACAAGTGGAATTAATCTCGTTCCCAGATCTCTCAGGTGGGCGAAGCCGAAGGCGAGATCTGGTCAAATCCGATTTGTACCACATGATTGCCTATCAGGAATGTGGCAGGCAAGTCAATAGCGCATGCCCGAGTAGCCTGCGTTGCAGCCGGCCCGCGCGTTGTCGAAACTCGAAACCGTCGATATAGTCCGTCGGTCTATACAGGCGGTGTAGAGTGTCTGCGACGCAGGCTAATGCCCGAGACAATTCTACGAAAATGGCAATCAAATGAATAACCAACGCTTAACCAAATGAATAACGAATGCTTAACCAATCTCGTCTTTCCTGGAATCATATATAGCAAAGTATTTTACTAAAGAATAAAGCAGAAGGCAATCATCAAAGCTCAGTTCGGGTAAATAATATTTTATTTGATTTTAAAAGTGTTTATTCGGCGGCTTATACATGCAATGACTAGATGTCTAGGTTTTATGCAAATTTGATCGGGTCACGTAAATATTCTTACGGAAGATTGTTAAGGTGCAACATCGTTATTCGTTAGAAATAGCTTTATAATGCTATGAAGAACTGAGAAGAAATCTTCTTGACTTTTGAGGCCGACTGTAAACAACGAAATGTCCCAAGAATGCATATATTATGATTGCGTGCACAATGTCTAATTTGCATAAAAACAGACATTGAATTCCCTTGAGGCTCTGAGAAGCCTCGCAACGCACGTTCAAATTTTAGCGCTGTGACAGCCATGTTTTGAAACAGCCAATCAAAAAAATCGAATTTTCTTACTTGACCAGATCTCGCCTTCGGCTTCGCCCACCCGCGAGATCTGGGAACGAGATTACTGTGGAATGAAAAGCATAATGATTGCGGCCATGTTCAATGTAGGGACAAGTGGTACAATTCCTGCTATTGCACCGAAAGGAACCGGGGGTGGCCCGGGAGTTACTTGAATAAGGGGTTTCTGTTAACTGGGCTCTAACAAGAATGTCATTAATATTCTTATATCGGCGGTAAGCTACTAACGGAAGATTTTTAAAAACATTTCTACAACGATCTGATGAATAGAAGACGTTAGAATGCTGGTGAATGATGCGCGCGATGTTAGGTAATGCTGGATTATAGGTAATAACGAAGGGAATGGTTTCAGTCTGTATCCTGGGTTTGTTTTTAAGTGCGTCAGTGCGAGGAACGTCAGAAGCCCTCTGTATTTGGGTTTTGAGAAAGGTTTTGTCGTAGCCGCGTCTAACAAGGTAATAATCTATAAGTTCAGTAGTACGCATTATGTAACTGTCGTGGTTGGAGCAAATGCGGCGAAGGCGAAGTGCAAGGCTGCAAGGAATAGAACGTTTAGTGTGTTGAGGATGACAAGAAGAAATAAGTAAATACTGGTGTTTGTCGGTAAGTTTAGTATAAAGGTCTGTTTCTATAAAGCCACCCTTGATAGAAACCATGACATCAAGGAATGGTATATTAGTAGGAGAATGCGAGCATGTGAAGTTAATGGTGGAGTGTAAATTGTTAAGATAATCGACAAATATTTTCAGTTTCTTTGGACCTTCGGTCCAGATCATGAAGATATCGTCGATAAATCTTAACCATTTATGCGGTTCTTGATAAGGTGAGTTAAGGAGGGCGTCGTGTTCGAATTTGCCAAGGAATAAGTTAGCGTATGAAGGAGCCATCTTAGTCCCCATAGCCGTCCCGTGTTTTTGGAGATAGTGTTTAGAGTTAAAGGTGAAGTCAAGATTCATAGTGAGAATGATACGAATGAGGTCGCAAGTGGTTTCCGTAGGGATGTGTTTATTAGTACGTTTTTGAAGGAAATAACGGCAAGCGTCAATTCCTTCGTTATGTGGGATGTTGGTGTATAGTGACGTGACATCAAGTGTGACAAGTAGGGCATTATCAGGAAGTCTGTTAAAGATGGCGAGTTTGTTGAGAAAATCCGTAGTGTCTTTGACGTAGGACGGTATGGTGAAGACTAAGGGCTTGAGGTGAAAATCAACAAACTGTGAAATTCGTTCAGTAGGGTGATTGTTGGAGGAGACTATGGGCCGTCCGGGATTGTTAACCTTGTGGATCTTAGGTAGACCCGGCGTAACCACTCGAACCAAATCGAACGTTCGATTAATCGAACTCAATCGAACTTAATCGAACCCAATCGTGCGTGATTGGGTTCGATTGAGTTCGGTAATCGAACACAATCGAACTCTCACAAAAAAAATTGAGCAATCGAACCCAATCGAACGTTCGATTGCGTTCGATTGGATTCGATAAGTTCGATTGAGTTCGATTAGGTTCGATTGCGTTCGAATTGTGTCTGGATAATGATTGAAAAAAAAACGACGGTCGACTGTGGACTCAACCGCAAAATCGCGAGGGGAATGGGAGGAGGCGAGTCTGCAGTAACCTCGCACGCCTACTTTCGAAGAAAATTCCAGCTACGAAGGCTACTCAGGTTGTTAAAGACTCTGTTGGCCAATGAAAACAAATCATAAAGTGGAATGGAATTACTGTGAAGTAAGATTAATTTTCTACTATCTGTTGAACTTTATTTTCCGGGATTTTTACAGTCGTTTTATACTTTCATTTGTAAAATCAATGTATTTTCCACGTTCAAAGGTAGTTTCAATAAAAGTATTACTAGTTAATTATTCATTCGTAGCTATTGCTAAAACAGACTGTTCAAAAAACTGGTGGTATTCGGGGTGAAAATTAGATTTTTCGATTGTGTTCGATTAGGTTCGATTGGGTTAGATTGGATTAGTTCGGAAATCGAACGCAATCGAACTCTCTCACACATTTTTTTGGTTCGATTGTGTTCGATTATCGAACTAATCGAACCCAATCGTTCGATTAAGTTCGATTGGGTTCGATTGAGTTCGATAACCGAACAGTTCGAGTAGTTACGCCGGGGGTAGAACATAAAAGCGTCCGGGTTTGGGATCTCTATGTAAGAGGTACTGTTTGTTCTTCTTGTCAATAAGATTGTCGTTGAGCATGCGTTTGGCGTATTCTGTAACTCGTTTTTGTATAGTGTCCGTCAAATCAGTATCTTGTTGTTCGTAAAAAGTAGGATTGTTAAGTTGCCGGTGGCACTCGTCTAAGTACCATGTTCTGTCCATTATCACAGTCGCCGAACCTTTGTCGGCTGGCTTGATGACAATGTCATGTCTTCGTTTAAGTTTATGCAAAGCTCGGCGTTGAGCTTTGGGAAGATTGTCACGGATGTATTTGGGTTTGGTAGTTAGTAGGTCATGTTTAACGGCATTAAGGAAAGCATTAAGCGCGTCGTCTCTGTAGGTGGGGGGTGTCCAAAGACTTTTTAGGGTAAAAAGGGTTAGATTCGTTGTCAGTAGAGTGGTCGTGGAAAAATTCAGTTATGCGCATACGTCGGGCGAACTCGTTGAAGTCTGCATTAACTTCAGACCAGTTAATCAGTCGGGGCTTAGGGCAAAAGGTGAGTCCTTTAGCGAGAAGTTGAGTTTCGTCATTGGTGAGGGTGACGTTAGAAAGGTTAATTACAGATGAAGTGTCAAGTGGCACATTAGGTTTGTTATTGTAAGTAGGTGGTTTTTTAGTGTTTTGCGACGTGACCTTTTACGACTGGGTGTGTTAGTAGTCGTGACGTTATGTGGTGTATTACGTTGGGGTGTGGAGGAAGTGGGATGAACGATTTGGTTAGTTTAGCCTGCGTAGCTGGCGGTGCGCGCGAAACCCAACAATACCGCCAGCTACGCAGGCTAGGTTAGTTTGGTTAGGACGAGTAGAAATGTTTTTACGGAGTCGACGGTTAAAAAGCAATATTTCTAAAGAACGAGCCATGGAAGATAGCTTCTCGTTATAGTAATTAAAACATTCTATACTACTATTCTTACGTAAAAGTTCCTTTTTGATAGCGAGTTGTTCTTCAAGTGTTTTTATGATCCTGCGACATTCTTGAGTGAGTAGCTTGAGGTTAATTCGGCCATTGATGAGTCGATTTTTTGCCACTGTTCATAGAAGCAGGGATTGTTGGTAGAAATGGTAGGCCTGCATTTGGAATTAAGTCCTTTAGGGATGATATTGTTCTTCCGGTAGTAAATGTAATTTTGTAGGTGGTGCTGGTGTCGGACAAGTTTCAGTTGTATCTTCTTCGTAACATTGAACAATTTAGTTAGTTTGGGTGGTTGTGGATTTTCATCTTGAGTGGGTTCATAGGTAGTGGGGCTGGATTGGGATGGATATCCATACACAGTAACAGCAAGGAAGGTTGTAGGTTGCATGGAGGAGTTGTGGAACCGGTACAGGCATTCTCGATGGTAAACAAATTATGATGACTTTGAGCGTTACAAGTGACATGGTACAGAGGGCTTCTGACGTTCCTCGCACTGACGCACTTAAAAACAAACCCAGGATACAGACTGAAACCATTCCCTTCGTTATTACCTATAATCCAGCATTAGCTAACATCGCGCGCATCATTCACCAGCATTCTAACGTCCTCTATTCATCAGATCGTTGTAGAAATGTTTTTAAAAATCTTCCGTTAGTAGCTTACCGCCGATGTAAGAATATTAGTGACATTCTTGTTAGAGCCCAGTTAACAGAAACCCCTGATTCAAGTAACTCCCGGGCCACCCCCGGTTCCTTTCGGTGCAATAGCAGGAATTGTACCACTTGTCCCTACATTGAACATGGCCGCAATCATTATACTTTTCATTCCACAGGTGAAACGTACCACATCAAATCTCATATAACTTGTACTACTTTCAATGTTATCTACATGATTCAATGTCGCCTATGTAATTTACAATACATTGGGGGAACTAAACGTCGCCTCAAAGACCGTTTCAATGAACATAGACGACCTGTACTCAACCCTATTTCTAATTATATCTCTACAGCGGTTTCGGAACACTTTCTCAGCAATAACCACTCTGTCACCCACATGCTACTTATTCCTATTGAAAAAATTAATAATGAACGCGATTCTTTTAGAAAGGCACGTGAGGCTCACATTAGTTCACAAGGCTAAGACTCTTGAGCCTCTAGGCATTAATAAACGTGATGAACTATAATTTGTAACTGAAAATTGTTTTTGTTTATTTTCTATCATTTCTAAGCCACACCACACCACGCCATATATGTAACTTCCGCTCATTGTTCTACTACATATATATTTCTGTAAATTCGTGATTTGCCATAATAAACCTGATGAAGACTGGTATTGGCCAGTCGATATATTGTAACATACGTCTTTTCACGTTGTTTGATCAGTCCCTGCAGTAGTCATTTTGACAATCATTTATATTTGTGAATAAACGCATTTTGATAAACGTAAAATCATCTTTGAATGTTAACGTTAGCAGTGAGAAGCTGTTGCTTTTTTAGCTGCAGCTTCTCAGGACGGACAGTCCGAAGTATTAAATTACTGTTAAGAGCGTTTTTCTTAATCTCGGCTCCAGAGCCTTATTGTAAACTATATAAACAGTTTTCAAACACTGTAACGGTTTATACTTTTGAAAATGTATGTTGACTAGCATACGAAACGTCTAGTTTATCAAAATGCGTTTATTCACAATGTTTATCACCGCTGTTTGTGTTTTATTCTTAATGAAGCTACGATGGCCTAGCACAGCTGTTCTCCAGGCTCCGCTCAACCATTCTCCTCGAAAGAGAAGTGATGCACGACGGGATCGATGTATAATGGTAATATTTGCAAAATGTCAATGTTTTGGCTTTAATTGTTGAGTTGTAGACAGTTAAGTTTATCTGCATATCTACTGTATGCTATTCTGAGACTTACAATAAGAGGCAGTTATTAAAATAGTTTATTGTTATCTTCACACACGAGCTGACAACGAGGGACAATACTCTAAATATCACACTTTGTATGCAAAACGATATTCGTTTACAAGTCCATAAATTTCCATATGCACCCTGTTATCTTACCATATTGCAATTTGTTTACTTATGTGGGCGTCTTAAAAGATCAATATGTACTTTAAGCTGTCGACAGCTCATGCGGTCGAGACTCTTTAAACGGCACATTCTTTCACTCCCTACAGTTGTTGGAACAGTAATAGAGATAAGCAATTTCAAAACAAGCTTTTGTTCTTTTAAGAAGCTGCTATAACTTTAAGATTTAATTACCAGTGTGACGATCCATTAGGCGGACTAAAAAGGCAATAAAATTTAGAATGTTTGACAGGTCAGCATTGCGTGTCAAGCCAATACTTTCAGCTATTTAAACTCGATATTGTCTTTCAGGTTATAGTTTGTCCTTCAATACATTCTTCTATAGCGTCAATGGTGTCCTTTGTTGAGCGCAGTGTGTCGTGTCGCTATGTTTAGTCAGCGTTTGCCATAATCGCTGGTACGAATACTTCGTAGTTTATCTCGCCATTCTCGCTCACATGCCCTGAAGTCAATATGTCAAATTCCTCGTCTGTGAGCTTCTCGCCCAATGAAGTTAGAACATGGCGCAGCATACTGGATGAAATACTCCCGCCACCTTCTCGATCGAAATGCTTAAAACAGTCCACGACCTGATCAGCGGTAGCTTTGCTGGTCACGCTGGACATATGCTGTGCAACAGAGTTGTAGATCGGCAAAAACTCCTCGAAAGACACAGTTGACTTTCCCACATCGCGTTCCACTTTATGGACTTCGCTGTTTGTTGGGTTCAACCCAGCGGCTCTCAGAACCTGTCCGAGCTTACTCAGATCAATCTTGTCCCCTCCCGTCGTATCGTAGAGTTGGAAAATTTCTTTCAACATCCCTTCATCCCTTAACACAGGCTTGCCACTCATTTTGGTGCCGTGCAAGAAGGCTATGAACAACTCCCGAGTGCAAACAGACGAGAATGCACTCTACCAAAACCCTCTTACTGAAGGAATTATCTCTCACGTGACCAGTGTTAAGTGTGTGCTTATTCACGCGATAGATTTAGCGTTTCACTTCAGTTAATTTTGGTTGTTGTGACGATAACATCTCGTGTCATGCTCATTTACGGTCATCGCGCGCCTAATGGCAGGTCACGCTAATTTAGGGAAAGATAACCATCTTGCAACGCGATGACAATTATACAGAAAAGCTTTTCAAAGAATCCCAAATATAGCCGCTAAATTCAGTGCTTGAAATTGTTTTCGTCAAATGCTTAGATTTAATACTGACCTAGTGCATATAAAAAGTACAAGGTAGACGCAAGTTTTTCATCGCAGTTTCAAGAAAATTGAACGAGCCAGGCTAGGAGCAAGTCTGCGTGGGACAACATTCTTCGGCCGATTTACGAGAGCCTTCTTTTTGGTTCCTGTCAAAACTGCACCGCCATGGAAACGCACATTTGAGGCACATTAGTGCATTGGACTTCAGATTTGACGGTCAGCGGTTCGAGTCCTGGTCCCTGCCGTCGGGTTGTTTTCTCAGACAAGAAGCTTCTACTCTTGACTATACGTTCTCTCTCCACCCGGGTGTATAATCAAATGGGTACCAGCGACATACTGTTGGGTTGGGGGGGGGGGGTTAACCCTGCGATGGACTAGCATCCCATCCAGGTAGGAGAGGCAAGACACTCAAGGCCGATTGCATAAACGAAGTCTAGAAAGGGTTTAAGAAAACGTGATCTAAACCAATTTTTATCAAGGTCGAGACAATAAGCACAATTTAAAATTAAAGGAGTACCGGATACGGGAAAAATTACTCTGGAGAAATCAGGGTCAAATTCAAGCGGTCGAGAAACCCTTTTTCCCCTCTTCTAACCTTGTAAAGGCCATCAAGTGGCTTAAGCCATCCAGCCGTCATGGCAAAAAACTGGGACTTCTGTGAAGTACTGCAAGGATCATTAAAACAAGGAGACGCAGTTTGTCTTCAAACCTTTGTGGATCCAGCAATAAACGAACTTTAAAAAATGCAAGAGATTTGACCGTATCCTGACCGTATCTCAGATCGAATAAGCGCCCGGGGCGCTTATTTCAAATTTCTTGTTCAGGGAGAGGGGGGCATGTAATTGAGGAGGGGAGATTATTTGAGGAGTGGCGCTTATTAACAAAATTACAAGGGCTTAGAGTTTGTTTCTATGATGTAGCTTTTATCTTTAAAAAAACACAAACAAACAAAAACAAAAACAAAATGTTTAAGGTAAATCATTCCACATCTACATCGTCGTCTCCATCTTCATCATTATCGATAACATTCACTTCGATCGTCGTTGGCTTCCTCCTGGTCGGCACATTTAGTTTTATTTTAAAACTCCCTTATAAGCCGTGCGTTGGTCACACGAAAAACGAAGGAAAATTAAATAGTTTTACAACTCAAGATGTTCGCAGACGTGTTGCTTACCAGGAGCCCAGTGTGCTTACCGATTCAACCTTTAAAAAAAATTTAAAAACCCTGCCTATAGTGATAAATTCTTACTGTTTTTAGCGGGAAGGAGAAGGTGCTTAAACGAGGAGGGGCGCTTATTTCAAATTTCGTGTTCAAGAGAGGCGCTTATTCGAGGGAGGGCGCTTATTCGATCAAATACGGTTAATTATGTGATATTTAATTTGGTACAATATATATGTCAGTTGAACAAGTTGACCAGATAAGTCTCTTTATAATTCTTCAAAGAGAGGCCTGGTCACGTGGCACAGCCTCGGAGAAAAGGTCTCTGCTGAGGCCTCACCTTGAAAAAGAGGCTTAAAGGGATCCAAAAACAGACTTTTGTAACAAAAAAAAAACAGCAAAGGAAAACGACGAGCGAATTGGTTTTCCTGATATTTCGGACAGTCAAGCCGTCCTTCTTCGGGGGATTTAATGAAAATACGAATAGTCGTTATTGTAACGACTACCCCTCGAAGAATTACGGCTTGACTGTCCGAAATATCGGGAAAACCAATTCGCTCGTCGTTTTTTCTTAGCTGTTTCTTCATAATAGTTCTTTTTGATTTCTTTAAAAACAGCAGGATCTTGATTGTGGTCATATCTTATAAAGAAGATTCCAAAATGGGCTATTGAACATTTGTGCAGCTCGGTGATCAGCATTACTTTCTTAGAGTTTGTGTAATAAACTGGAAGATTGTAAAATTTCGGACAGTTCGGGAACAGTTCGCCTTTGCGTATTACAAGACGGAAAAGTTTAACACCAGGTTTCCTAACAATCACAGTCACTTATTCCGAAAACTGAAAGATCACTTTAATTTATAAATACTTTGCCAGCTTATAATAACAAAATTACGTTCAATATGAACTATGTAAATACAAAACAATTTGAACAACTTGCAAACTATAACCACTTGTAAAATGATGATTTTGTAATAGCATAATTAATTTTACTTTGCATTGAAATACATACCCACTAGAATTCGGTACTGTTATATTTCTTCTATTCCATTACAATGGATGGAATCGCAATAAACTAAAAAGAGACACACCTATTAAAACAATTCATAAAAAAGGAGAAAATATTCATTCTTAATGAGACAGCATTAAAAAAATTTCGAAATTGCGAAGACGAATTGGAAAAGGATCAAGTTTCCTATTGAAAAAAAAGAGGAAGGATTTTGCAATCCATGACAAGTTGCTGATGAACCGTATCGTTGAAAGGAGATGATTTTCAGCATTAAAAAAATTTCGAAATTGCGAAGACGAATTGGAAAAGGATCAAGTTTCCTATTGAAAAAAAAGAGGAAGGATTTTGCAATCCATGACAAGTTGCTGATGAACCGTATCGTTGAAAGGAGATGATTTTCTTATAACTGGTTTATTTGGCAGAGGCGGAACCTGCAGTGGCGACACATTATGTTCTATTATATACACACAAAGGGGGAACAAGGGGAAAAGTGCAGAGGTCCGGACCCCCTTCCCCTCTCCTTCAATGTTTGAGTTTGAAATAATCAAATGCACTGAGACTAAACTGATGATTTAAAAATATGAACACAGTCTATTTTAGCAGGCCAAATTTTCCAGGAAATATTATAAGCTGTTTTAAATTTCCTTAAGCTGGGCGACCATTCTTTGGCTTTTAAAGCATCAAGTACAATTAGTTGCCGTTTGGACCGCTTATATCAAAAGTTCTTGGATCAGCCCCTGACACATTCTATATATTCTACAGAATTAAGAATTAGAAAACGTGAGATAGAAAACGAGGAAAGCTGTGAACATAGATGAGCTGCGGAATGCTATTGTTTACACAGCACTTTTTTTTTCTTTCTAAATCGAAAGAGGTGAAATCAGTTCGAACGTGATGGGCTGGGTCATAGAAAGAGACCTTCACCTTTGGGGATGCGGTAAGTACTATTCTAGTACAGAAATTTTGCCCGTTTTCCTAAAGGCCTAATATCGTTCATTGTCATTCCCTTCAATTACTTTCCTGCGGTGATAACATCACTGAGCCACATTTATGGCAATCATGGTTCGTAAAGGGAACAACCGCTCCTCCAAAATAAGAAGCCAAGTGCTCTTTGTTGTACCCCTTATCAAGGAGCAGCATCTTTGGCCATCAGTCTTCCTTACAAATTGGTCCCTAACTCTCGAAGGATCTCTGACAGCGAAGGTCCAACGTCAACATTACTATCAGGAAATGCAACAACGTTGATTGCCTCCTCCTCTTTTAATTCTGCCAGCAAAGAGACCTCTAGGTCAAAGTTTAGGAGATCGATGAGTCGTGACGTCTGCATTTCCAGGAAGCGTGACGCGTCCATCTCAAGATAGGGTGACGCATCCGTCTCAGAATGGCGTGACGATTGTGATTCTGGAATCGATTCTTCATCAGATGACGCGTCACTCTCAGGTACCATTTCGGGCAGTAAATGCGCTTGAAGATCTGAATCGAGAGGTCCTTGACAGGAAGCCGTGTACGCATTTCCATTGTCTTCCCTCACCGCTACTGTCCAGTGTTCGTTAGAATAAGCGTATGATTTATACGCGCTATAAAAGTCTTTGACCATTACCTCCTCGAACACGCACTCTTCGCTGTCTGCGTCCTGCGGGCAAAAAAGATTGAAAAACGTTTACAAGTGTCAGTAAAATGGCGTTCAATGAGAAAGGATGTGGCGTCAGAGCATTGCAGTGGCCTTGCTTTGAAGTCCTTATTGTCTCTAGGAAAAGTTGAGGAGGAAGGCGCGCAGCACATGCTTAGTCAAATTGCCTCCCTCGCGGAAATCTGGATTTCGCTATGACAAAACAGAGACGCAAGTGAGCGCGTACTTGAAAATGCCAACTTACGTACACAGGCGTGCTAGCCTGCGAGGTACTCGCACTGGGCGCAAGATGTCAAAAACAAAAAATCTCAATGCGGTCTTGTGCACGCAGAAGAAAAAATAAACTTCTGCTACCTTACGTGTGAATTTCAGTTTGTGAAGGGGCCATCACAAATAATCACAAGTAAGAACACACAAGTCCTGGCCAAACGAAGTCACAGGCTGACTTAACTTGTGACTCCATTTGGCCACGACACGACTTTAAAAATATTTTCTGTGCAATCTCGTTGCCAGAGTCTTCGTTAGCCTTGTCCAGCGATTCCGTGCCGCTTAACAAGGGTAACGAGGGATCTGGGAACAAGATTGTTTTTTGTGCGGCAGACAACTTTTTGCGCGGGCTCGCGTCCTTCTGTTTAGCTATCGCTTCTGTTTGTTTGGCTTATGGCATCCTTAACCCTAGTTCTTGCTACACTGGTTGCCAGCTGAAGTTAGCCTTAAACTCAGAGACACAAATTAGTTGCGCGCATAGTCAAGGAACGACGCACAGCAAAAGCAAAGATAGCCTGCAAGTGCCATGTGAGTATGAGGAATTCACATCAATAACAATTTTTTTCTCGTTTCTTACCGTAGCACGTAGGGTTCCAGAATCATCAATGGTGAGGAAAAACTCTGTTTCAACTCCTGCGATTTTTACCAGCCCGGCACCAACGGAGAAAATCTCTACAATTGCTGTTTAAGATGAGAAAAGAAAGCGTATTAATTCTTGTTATGTTACATACGTATGTTGCACGTTCTATTACGCTAGTTACTCCTCATTGAGAAACTGAAACTGAGTGAACTATTTTCCAAGCTCCTAGATGAGTCATTGGTTATTCATTGATATAGATTGATGTCATCGACTAACCATGATTGAATCTTAACAAAACGACTAGGGAAACTGGTTTCGATGAATTGTCTGGTTTGTGTGAACAAACCTACCATAAGGAGAATCTTTGTCTTTTGTCCCTTTAACGCTTCCGTCGGGTTGTATTGTCAAATAATACCCGCTGCGAAACAGCAGTCTTCGTCTTCTACCGCAACGCCGACCCATGAGGAACTCGGTACAATCTTCAGCATTCACATTCCTGGCGTGTCTCTCCTTCCATTCTACCTGAGATAGAGGCCGGGTTCGTTTGTTCCATTCTCTCTTGAGGAGCTCTTCCCAGTCGATGTGAGAGAATGGATGCGTTTTGGTGCCTAATCTCGCGTTGACTCGTCCAGGGTTCCATAGGTAAGGATGTTTGGCCGTTGGCCTTCTTACGTCACAGATTGTGTTTTCATAAATACTGGTCATCCTGTATGGCTGTTGAGATCGAGAAGACAAATGTACGGTTAATCCTCTGCAGTCTCAATACTTTTTTAAGCCCCGAGATGCTATTAACAGTCCAAGCTGGGCCCCACCCGATAGTTGAAAAGCAGATTATCGCTAACCTAGATTTATACCCCTACAACCAAGGTTTCTGTTTGACTTTCTCTAGTTAAGAGACTTAATTTTTTTACTGCAAACTGTAAGTTGCAGTTTGAAAGCAACCAAAGTCAAAACGCTGGGCAAAAAGAATTTATAAGCGGATTTCTGCTGACGTAATCGGTCATATAAACAAGCCTTTACAATTCCAAACGCTTCTCTGTCTTTGAACAAAGAAACATTTTGTCTGTAGCATATCAAGGAGTATATTGCTTATTAGTAACAAAAGCTCAAATCTGTCTATACGGCATCGTAAAGCCATGAAACTTAACCCTAAATTGACGCTCATCCTGGGTTACAGGTTCACGCTATCTTTCACGTAACTGGTTCCTTGGTGCTCATTAACACAGAATATGTGACCATGTATAGAAAAGTGACGACCATAAGAACCGGGTTGCTTTTTATGGGCGCAGCCTTATTGGAATTCATGACGTAATGAAAACACAGTACGGATTTAAAACAAATTGCCGGCTTTAATTTTTGAGATTTTTGTGCATTTCTTAAGGAACGATCCAACAAAAATTTTATTGTTTCCAGAAATGTTTTCTGTAAGGAGCCTTACCTCTGTCACTAAAGTTTCTAGACTTAGGAAAACTTCACTAACAACTGGCTGTGGGCTGACGAGTTCACTTTGTATCTTTACAGTCTTATACCTCAGTTGAAAAATTTTTTGTGTTGTTTTAAAACACAAAAACAAACTATTTCCAAACTCTGACCAATTTTGAAAACTAACACTGTCGCAAAAAGGCATACTTAACAATAAAAGCACTTAATGTAAGATATGACATTTAATTAGCCGTAGGCAGCCATCTTGGATGACTAAGTAGTATTACGAAAAGTAAAAACTCAATTTGACTGAGGTCTGCAACAACATGAACTACCGCAAAACTGGCTTTGATCACCTAGAGATTTTAGCTGTGATGTTAGCAATGTTGAAGGTGTGTTTGTTTTGAATCCTGTAACTGTGAGGTCGGACCACAACCATATTTAAGTTTCCGCTAAGAAAAAGGCCGGCGCGTGCTTTGCAGGATTTTTGGGTGTTAAAAAGTTCAACACCCAACAGTGTAGCAATGACCCCCTCCCCAGCCCCCTCCCCCCCAAAAAAGGAAAACTAAATTAAGTAGCATATTGTTTCAATATAAACTGTAATAAGTTAACGGTTCGCTGGTTATGGATTTACCAGACGGGTGTAACATTCTACGCCTTCTGAACATTTGACTAGAGAGTAGAAAGTGGATATAATAAGCCGAAAAGTGTTCTCTTTGTATTGAATAATCAAAGCGGCTGTAACATCTTCATTTGATATCGTTGTCAATGATAACCTTTTTTAAACTACAATCTCGGACATTTTAAATGGAACACTTAGACCACCTCTTGCCCCCCAATCAAGGATGGAAAATGGCGCGTTTTTCTCTTCGCGTGACCTTTTTTTTTTGGGGGGGGGGGGGGTGAGTAGGGGGGTTTCTGTTCCAAGTTATTCCGTCCGAGATTGTAGCGTTCCAAGTAATCCAAGGCATAACACATTTGCCCACGTTTAAGCGACATACGCTACATAAACATTCCACATGGGATATTTCTTGCGTGGTGTTCCGATTGCTAATAATCCGGAAATACTTGTGTGTGAAGACATTGGGGAAAGTACATGTGAAAGTGTTACCTCAACGGGACAAAGAAACGAGGAAACGAAGCGAGGATGTACGTTAGAAACTATATCAAGCCGGCAGATTCTCTCGAGTTTGATCAGAGAATTGACTCTCATTAACACCAATCTCAAAAGAACATTTTCACAAACAATATAATATACAAGGCAAATTAAATAATATGCCCTTGTATGTCCTTGTTTTCCCCTTACCTTACACAAAAGCAAAATGTATTTCATTATAGACTCCTTATTATCACAGTGAGGTCATGAAGTCATATTTTCACTTTCAAATTCTTTTCTCTTTTCAATCTACTAAGGCCTGGCTGAGGGTCTGGAGTGTCGTAACCTCATCCTTTCTGCTTCGCAGTTATCCTGCGTTTATGCAACCGATTTCATGCATGCTTTGCCGTCTAATTTTTATTGATCAACTACTCCGGTGGCACCGGACCTGTGAGTCAAAGACGCGAGATTTCTTCATACCGATCGTTTCACGGATCGTAGCCAGTCGCATGATTACAACGATGGTAGCACAGTTGTGTTCGTTTTAATCGGACGTTATCTAAAACAGTGCATGCTATTTGTACCAATTTATATCAACGCAAATCAACAATTGTGCGTCAACCATCAAAACTCTTAATATGATATTGCTACTTACGAACTTTTCTGAAACTGTTTCTCTGTACCGGGACATTTCATTCTTCGACGTCTTCATGATTTTTGCATTTAAAGCGGTAGGTTCCCGTCGCCTTCTTTTCGGGAATTGAATGATGAAAACGATATGATTCTCTATTTGCATAATGATACAGACACTTGTCGCGTTGAAATGATGCTCTTTAAGCTGACTAAAAATAGATAAACAACAACTTGCTATATTCTATATGATATACCGTACACTGTTAATTCAGAAAGGTAATTTCACAATGGCAATTGCTCTAAATCTAATCTCACCCACTCAGTATAACCGGAAAATCACACCATGCAGATCGCTTTTAACATAACAAAGAGAAAGTAAAACATTGCTAAGAGAAGATAATAAAATAACCTTACGATTGATTCACAACATCATTTAGTTCGCGTAACATATTTGCAGAGGACCCAAAGAACTTGCCGATAAAATAAATATCAAATCTAGATTGTTAGATATATTTACACAAGAGTAATAAACCCTCAAACCTTATCATCGAATATTTGCTGTTATGACATGTATATCTTCGAATATCTCGAAAGCAAAATTACCTGTGCTTCTCTTGCTTTTTCCATAAATACACTAGATCAAAATATCGGTTCTTTTCGGCTCTTGATATGGTGTAGCTCTGTTTCCCGCGAACGTGCGGAGCGCGTTTATACAGGAAAATTAATTCAAAATGTAAACTTTGCAAACCTGTTGGAAACCGCAGAATTTGCACAAGATTGAACTAAGCGGATTGTTCGGTTCGGTCAGTTAAATATCCGACGATCATTCTTGAAATACTCAACACGATCAATCACCAATATATGCCCACTTCCGAGAGATGCGCCCTCCGATACAAATTTGGAAACTGCCGAATCATCGGGTATTAACAGATAGAATTAGAGATAATTTACGCTCTCTCAATCCATTTTCCCACGTGCAATTTCTTAATCATGAGTCATTTTCTAAAGATTTGGGAACCAAAAATTCTCGCGGGGGTTGTGTGTAAAAAAATTCCACACTCACCGGAAACCCACGAAGTTGGCCTTCAACCTCGGGTTCATTTCTTATGACCGCGACGTAAATTGAGACGCCAAACTCGCTGGTGTGTGGAACCACACGACTTTCACCCCTCGTTTCCTTAAAAGTGTTTATAAAGCGCAAATTAACGGACAAGTGTTCTGCACATTTAACTAAAATAAGTAAAAAACAGAACACTTCCACAGGAAAAGGGAAAGTACTGCTCAGTAGCTTCCAGTCATACTGTATGATTTCATACATAGACTTGCGAGTTCGGAACCTTGTTACAACATAATTATATATAAAACTGCACCAAAGGTAACTTCTCACTTTGCGTTTATTTAAACGGTCACACTTAAGGATATTTTTGCACAGACTCAGAGGTAGAACTATTACCTTGAACAGGATAGTAAACAGTATAACGAGAACATTTTGCTTATTATAACGTTCACTTGACTAGCCACGCTAAAGAACTTGATCTGGTAAAGAATACGTGCTCTAGGGTAAAAAAAAAGGTTGTTGAAAAGCAAGGAACTTATGTTAGCCAAGAAAGATTACAGAACAAATCTTGGCTTAAAGAATCTGTCTGATTAGTGTCAATCACAAAACCCACGCTTTGTAAATGGTGTCCAAAGGGGTTCACTATATTTTATGGTTGATATCAATTCAACCTGAACCACTTTATAGGTGTGTACTCGACCGTTTAATCACGTACACATTCATTCGGTATAGGAACTGAGCATTATTTTCTTATCTGAAAAGCCTCGTTATCTGTAGTATTGGCCATGGAACACCGATTATGGTTACACGTGTACTAAAACAAACTTTGCTACATTAATTAACACACTCGTGGAACCTCTGTTTTTTTTTAACTTTCTACAAGAGCGGGTGTGTTTTTTCTGCACGCGCTAGGAGTTTATCTGGAGGATTAAGGGTTACCAATTTCGCCGCAACAAGCAGTCGTTTCCGTGACTTTATAGCAAAAACTTTGAAGGACTCTGGTCATTCTGGGCTCAGAGAAGAGTGGGTTCGGATGTGACGTCCCGGTAGCTTTTGAGTTATTAGCCCCTCTGAATTGTTTCAGTCTTGAACAATTTTCATCACAGGAAAGTGATACCCGAAAGAGTTTCGTTTGAATGATCACACTAATTACGGGTCCGCGTTCCCTAGAGTTTGAAGCACCGCAGCCAAAAACAAAAATGCTGATATCAGTCGACTCATAAACACTTTGCAAAAGATGAAACCACTGAAAGAAGGCGAGGGTCAATCAAAACATAAGGTTGACGGGAACCGAGATGAGGGCAGTATTATAAACTTGCATTATCAGGAAAACAAGTTCGGGATAAGTCTTTTGATCACGCGCGCGATGGTGAGACAAGACAAAAAGCTTTGCTATTGTTAGACGTTAGGACGCGCGTTTGGACCTAAACGCTATGAAAACACGCCGTCAGCAGTTATACCAAAGGCATTCCACACAGGATTTAGAACCAGATTAAATATACGATTTGTCTTTAAATATGTACTGTAGCAAGGCAGTCACGAATTGAATCAGTAATAATAGGTACATCGCTACCACCTCTACCCAAACAAATATCGAAGGTAGCTTACCTATTTGAACGCCTACCGCCGGAATTAAAATGATGATATTGCAAACTAAATATATGGTCCGATGCAGGCACAAGTACAGGCGGAAATAGTGCAATAATTGAAAAGAAGGGCCCCAAATTTCGTGTAGCTTTTCAAGTTCCAAACTCCAAACGAACGAAAAAAAATATCCAAAAGATATTTTTGCGACTTGTTAAAAATCAGGTGAAGTATGAAAATGCACACTAAGACAAACGACAATCATATTTCCAGCACACACACAAAAAAAAAATCTGAAATTCTCCGGCTGTATATTCTCCATACGCTATGCGTTACATCCGGTTTGTGCCGAAACCAAGTCAACTTTTAGAATAATTACTTTGAGATTTAAAGCTTATAGTCCTAATTTTCGTAATTAACTGATTAAAATGTTTAATTTTACATATAATCTCCTTAATGAGAAACTCTTAGTGACAAAACCCGTGGTAATCAACAGTCTTTGCATTTCCCATCTTTCTAGCTCACTAGACGGCTAACATTTGGAAGAAAAAGACAAAAAAAGCTTTACTTTACTCCATAGCAATACAGTTTGTGATGAATAAATAACAACATATGAAACAACTTTTAAGTGTTATATTTCAAAAAAATATATATACACTGTATATAATATTCACATCTAAAACCCCACGAACGGTGTACTTTTCTGCTAGCATAGATTATTGCTCGCGTGATGTACTCATCCTTGGAACATATGGCTGTCAAAGCTGGCGGAAGAAGTATTTCAATACCAAACATACTAAGATAGAACGATTGCGGTAAAATTAGCTAGAATTTCAATTTTGAAGCTTGTATCGTTTAAGTGCATTCAAGTTGAATATTGGACCTCGCAATTTTGTAAGAAAAAAGTGGAGGACATTATTCCTTTCCCCTTTGGGCACTTTTTTTTCATCTTCCGGTCTCATGTTTTCGAACGTTCAATCTTCTCCCTCCTCGGAGATTACCCAAACTACGTGATGAAGGAAAAATTGAGCTGTCTCTCCACAAAAGAAACAACTGATATTATACGAATCTTAGAAATAGCGAATTACACTATTTATGAATGCAGAAGCAATCTCCATCCTACTAAACAATAAATCACTTTGCAACTGGGATCTCGATAAAACCCAACTTCAGTCACGAAAAGAAAGATAAAGGTTTTTTTTAAACTCCAACAATTACTAAGCTTATATTTTGGTTACATGGGATTATATCATCCAAGTTGTTTTTGTTTCTGTGGTTTCAAAAGTGGTTTTATCTCTAGGGCAGAATGCTCTTTGTGTCCGGCCATTCTCTTTTCTGCAGGGGTGGAACAAGTTAAGCACAAGCCTAGACACATAGATCGTCCTATCTTTGTCGCAATCGAGCTCATCAAATATTTTCAATTGATACTGTAAGCACTGACCTATACACATATGCATGCGATTGAATTCTAGGATACCAAATTCTTTTAATAGTTGGGAACTTGCCTGTGTTTGTTTTATTTATTTTTCTTTTCTTAGCAGATTCTTCGATGGAGTTTCTCATATTTACGTTTTATCTCCACTGGACACAATTCATCTGCTACAGTAGTGCGTCATAAAAACATCCGGCTTTGAGCTGGAAAACATCTGTGACACTTCATAAGGCTCTCACCTTAATCGCGGGACTTAACTTGGGACTTAACTGCCAACCATATTATTAAAAGAGACAAGAGACAAGTAACTGTGATTTCAACTGGCATGCCCTTGCAATTTCTCACACATGGTCCTACGCTATGATGCTTTCATGTGCTTACACGGCGTACGTACATAATAAAATGAACGTGACCTGTATACATAATCGTTTTGTTCCATGCAAGCCGTTAAGTCCTCAATTCTAAAGAGATGTCATTTAGAAACAATACGATTAAGTTCACGAGTGCGGTAATAATGAAGCCTGTAACGCCAATATAATACGCAAAAAGATAAAGGATTAAGAAGAAAAAGAAAATTAGACAAAGAGGGAGGGGTGTTCATGCAAATATTGGCTTAATGAAGTCGCAAAACCGAAACATTGTACTCCGGACGCTTTACTGTGAGTTCTGGATTTGATTGCAGCGATTAATTTGATAAAAAAAAGGGAAAAGGGAAGAAAACTCGGTTAACCTGACATTTTTACTAGCTGTTTACAGGATTTCGTGTTTATTATGTGTGGAAAGGCGCTCTTGAAAATGGCTCTATCGAGCTTTTTTGGGGGGCGGGGGCGGGGGGGAAGCTTTAGTACACAGAGCAAGCTACTTAAGCCGGCCTCGATAAGAATCTCGTCTTTGTCAATTAAAGCGGATTTTAAGCTCATAAGGGAACGAAATTACCAAAGAAACTGGTGCTGGATAAAATTGATCTTCCCAGACCTACTGAAGAACATCAACCAACTTTTTACGGTCAGTTTCTGAATTGAGTGCAACACTACACATCTCGAACCGAAAATAATCTGATATTGTGTGAAATAACACGTATTAAGAAAGACTGAATAAGACCTACAGTAGAACAATATCAGCAGAGGACCGCAAACGAAAATGCTGCACGTGTACGTAGGATCTAGTAAACCAGACCTAATCAACCAAAGAAATACTCAAATGACAAACAAAGCAGCAAGGCTGATCTGACTACGTAGAAAGATTTGACTCTGCAAGACATCAACACGACACCAATAGAACTTTAACAAAGCAGGGTTGCAGCCGTAGACAGCTGTTTCGCTCTTCTTAGAGCTCATCAGTACGGCATAGCAAGATGGCGAAAATGCCGTAAAAATACCCGTGCACTTTGTTAAAAGCCCTAAACGAGGACGCACGCCCACCAAATCACGCCATCTCTCGACCTTTCCGAGACACGTGATGGCGTGATTTGGTGGGCGTGCGTCCTCGTTTAGGGCTTTTGCTGTCTACGACTGCAACCCTGCTTTGTTAAAGTTCTATTGGTGTCGTGTCGATGTCTTGCAGAGTCAAATCTTTCTACGTAGTCAGATCAGCCTTGCTGCTTTGTTTGTCATTTGAATAAGACCTAGAATGCCGATAGTTTTGAAATGGGGTCTTTTTCCGATTAGGGCTATAATTTTCCCTAGCGCAATAGGAGAATTGCTTGATTCAAACTAAAATGGGATTTATGTCCATTGCAGGGTAACCCCCAGCAGTTTGTTTGCATACCTATTAATCTGCGTAAAGAGAGCTCGCCATATTGACAACACACCGTGACGGCAGAGATCCTACGGTCCTTTAGTCTAAAGTCCAGTCCAACGTTGGGTGTTTACTATCGACTATGCCCTTGTCAGCGCGAATTCAACGTAAATGATTGATGAACCTCTTTATCAGCTGAATTGGCTTGTGATTTTGTTTTATGTCGACGATGGTTTTGACCCCCTTGTCGTATGAATTGTTTCTTTTAAAAAGATTTCGCCTTGAAGGATGTTTGCCCATCTGGATTAGACGTTCCTTCTAGAGAATCTGCTAACAGCCACCGGCACAATTAACAGGATTTGTTGCCAAGAGATAAATATAAACTCCTTACTTCATAAGATCCTCCAAACACAGTACATCATTTGCAAATTTGAAAAATTTACGCGTGAAGAAAACCGAAAACAAACCGCACCACAGGAACTGGGTTTAGCCGCCTTAACAGCTTTCATTTCATCCGCAAGATTTAAAATCTAGAACCGCCTTGTACGGCTTAATACTCAACTCCACAGAAAAGTACTGCTCAGAGGTGTTTTAAACTGTCGCACTTAAGTATTTCATCCCCAGACTCAAAAATAAGAACCACAAGAAAGTTCTTCTCAATAGCTATCACATTTTAGGATTTCATCCACAGACTCAAAACTTAGAACTGCATAACATGTCCTAAGTTTTCCCGCCGTGGGATTAAAAAGCCGGGTTAATCCTCAGCCGAAACTAACACATTATGCAATAATAAGCCGCTAGACGAACTTGAT
Source organism: Siderastrea radians (assembly GCA_964017195.1). Classification (NCBI taxonomy): domain Eukaryota; kingdom Metazoa; phylum Cnidaria; class Anthozoa; order Scleractinia; family Rhizangiidae; genus Siderastrea; species Siderastrea radians. Next base: position 28,884,629 of record OZ024894.1, read on the forward strand.
GTATTTCACGGCTCTTTTGCGATCGAGAACGCAACTTTCTTCTAATTGTCGAATCCTCAAGAAGACACTTATAGGTTTTAACCAGTTTTCGAATTTCTTAGGGAAGTTGCAACTGCAAAATTGAGCACGTTTGTTGCTCTCATTTTTGCTGCTTTCGAAGATTTTCTTCTTTCTGAATGTCCTTATCAATGTCGCATGACCTTTTGATCATAATCGTTTTCTAATCGAAACATCAGCCGATATGTTTACACACCATTAATAATAACATTTAAAATGCATTTAGATAAAGAAAGTTATGGGATATCACGATACCTTGAGCAGGCTGATCGCTGTGTTGTAATGGCAGAGTTCATAGCCATGCCAAATGCCACATATCGTGTTGAATAAAACGCCCCCGTTACCGGATATGATCTGATTTAGTTTACCGTAACATGAAAGAATATTAAATTCTTATGCTAATATCAAACAAACGCCGTTGTTAATGCCTTGGCGTTCAAGATTCCAGTCTAACGACGCTTTTTCAAGCACTGTTGTTTTTGTCAAGAAACCGCAAAATATTTTCGGCCCACAGCGTATTGTCCTCTTGAACAATATAACGAGAACAGATAATGGCCTAAGGGGATGTGGAAAATACGGCATGTCATTGATCGGGCATGTGCTCGCTTCCCGTTTATTGTAAACGTTTGTCTGCGCTGTATCTGCAGCTTTATCTTATCGCGTTAATGTACACAATGGATTCTCAATGGAAGAACCAAGAAAAGGCATCTTAATTGTGCGTTTGAGGATTAAAACTTAGTAGAAGGTTGGTTTTTTAAAGCATCGAGATTTTAACTGTAAACGAGTGACAAGCCATGCGTGCGAATTTCTTTGTTTCCCGATTGTTAGTAGTAACAAAACGCGCAAAAGCGTGTGCGACTTTGACGCAGTATCGCGCCTGACATACACTTACCTCAATGAAAAGTGCAATCCAGTCTCATAAAAGAACGATTTTGACAATCTCTTTCACAGACAGCGGTAACAGTTACTAGTCTTAATATAGTTAGACGAGGGAATCACCCCCTCGTAGAGTCAAGAACACCGGGGCCTCAATAAATCAGAATGATGACAGATTTCTGTTGAAATGCGTCGCACCAGGACTATCAACGCGTCCTGTCAAAGCCCTTTTGTATTGTATTGAAGGCTATCTTTTGTTGGCGTAAATTAGATCAATTAGCACATAAATCAAGGTGTGAGAAAAGAGATCGAATAACGACGGCTTATAGACGCTCCTGCTCAGTTTATACATGTATTTGTTTTGGTTAAGTTTAGATCGCTTATCTGATATCAAGTAGCCACCCACGGGTTGCAAAATGCAACATTCTTAAAACTCTAAAAAGAAAAAGAAAAAAAATTCTGAACAATAGACACCGTATAAATATTTGCGCATTGACGCAATGAGTGCTACTGATTATTAAAATCTTATTTCCTTTCATTTCCTTTTAGGTTCACTTCTAATTGTAACTAATATTCAATCAATCGATCAATCTCTCACTAACTCAGTGTACGTCATCAAGTTTATAGTCCTAGTCCATTTGAAAGTGTCAAAAACTGCCTTTTTTTTCTGAGACCATGAGTGCAAAATAATAATAATAATAATAATAATAATAATAATAATAATAATAATTACGGTTGCTATAAAAAGAATAATAATTAATAATTATTTAATAATCTATATAGTGTTATTTACATACGCTAATCAGTAGCGCTGATCAAAGAAGTAACATCTAATGATTTTAAATTCCGTTTTAAATCACGAGATTTGCGATTTCGACCAAGAAAAGCAGTGGAGTCATTTTACGTCAAAAGTTGAAGAAAAAAAACCAATAGTGTCAATAGTGTCTTCCCAGAAACTGGCAAAGTACTCTGTATGTAAACGTGATAATGGAGTGACGACTGGAGAAAATGTGTTAAAAGAGGTTGATCCATTATCACGTTTACATTTATCATTTGACGTTACGAGCCTGTAGTAAAAGCAGGCCTATGTCACATATGAACCTAGTTGTATGGCCTTGCTCACCACGAGTACCCCATAGCTCAGTGGTTAGAGCATCCAACCGGCATCTGGAAGGTCATGGGTTCGACTCCCGTTGGGAGGACTCAGATTTTTTTTTTTGAGTAATCATTACTCTGTATGTACAACTCATTTGTCAGCCTTTTAAATTGACAGAAAATTTGTTACGACTACCCTTGCTCGACTGCTTAATACGATTATTATTAAGCCATTCAGTACTTTAAGTACCTGCTTGCGAACCGAGGGGCAACTTGACAATCAGTTACGAGGTGTGCCTTGTCGTAATTTGTTCGCCTCTTTACATCAGATAGCCTGAGTCTACCCTATAACGGTTATATTGCAAATCTGAAACGAAGCACTTTTAGCCCACCTAGCACCCATTTTTCACATACTGACTGGTGAAATAAAACCTTGGACTTACCTTTTTAGAAAATTGCAGGCTTTAAAAATGAGAATACTTTAAAAACGTGCCCTCCTTCGTCGACTCAACTTGTCACCTGAGTGTTTCATCTGAGCTTTCAGGCGGACGACCTTGGAACTAAAACGAAGTTATTTTCCTGTTTGAGCAAGCCCTCGTGTTCATAGGAAAACATTTCCTGGGGGAACGTATTCGGTTACAGTTTTGCTTTTTGTTTCCGTTCTCGCTGTCCTTTATTAATTAGACGTCGGAGATTCGTGTTTACAGATAAGGAAAAAAAATGCGTCACTTTTATTTTGAGAGTTGATCATTTTGTCGCGGCGAATTTTAAGAACGAACACAAAAGTTCTCAAAAATCATTTTCTATTGTATTTGCGACAGATAAAATCTTAGATTGAGATATCATCTCGAGCACTTGCCGACCTGTATAGCATTTCAGTATCCAAAAATAGAGATGCGTTTTCGCATGACTTGTTACACTAATCACTCGATAAATTCGCGGGAAGTTCAAACCCCCTTTCGGTTCCGACCGCGATCAAACCCACACAAAGCCGAATATAATATCTTTAGACCGGAAGAGAGTTTTGTTCATGTTTGGCCTTAATCTAGAACATGCATTAACATGCTTCTTCTTTTTACTGTCTCCTTTTTGATAGCATAACAAAAATTGTAAACCTGCTGATTGATTCTCACTTTGGAACACCAAAACGAAAGCTGTCGAGTAGCATTTTTGTACTAAAGCTGTTGTTATACCGTACAGTACAAGGTGATTCCAAGTTTTGATTCTGTGAATGAAATCCTATTAGTGCGACCATTAAAATGAAACGCCTATTGGGAGCTTTATTTCTTTTTGATACTGTTGACGTATAATGGTGTAGAAGGCCGTTCTTACTTATGACTCTTTGAATAAAATCCTTAAGTGTGACCAAAGGCAAGCAGGTAGCAGTATTTCCTATGGTGCTGTTTATTATGTTGTTCAAGGTGGTGCTCTCTTTTTACGCTGTGGATAGAAGCCTTTGTGTGGCCATTGAAAGGAAAGTTATTCACGCGGGGCTATTTGCTGCTGGTGCTGTCTGTTTTAGCTTTTGATTCTGTGGATGAAATCCTCAAGTGCGGACAATTCAAATCATTGAAAACTATTAATAGAGTAGTCACCGGTCTATGAAGTGATGTCTCATTTATATGCTGCAGACGATCATTATTTTTTCAAGCGAAACGTCAATAATGTTGTGAAATTTGAACTTAGGGGCCTCGAGAATGCGGTAAATCATGAAAGGGTCACAAATTCTCGTGATCTGATCGTGTTTGTCTGCGTCAGGGACACGTGACGTTAAGAGCAAAGTAGCTGGTGATTACTTTTGCGTCTATTCTAACTAATCCTCACTTGACCTAAGCTAGCACAGTCAAGAACCCAGTAAACATAAAGTTGGCATTAAATGAAAAGAACTCTTAACTTCCCAATTTCCTTATAATTACTTTCCTGTATATGTCAGCGTAAATAGAGAGGACGGTGGCCGATACGCGATGCGAATCCCGGATTGAAGCGGTTACCTAATTGATTTCTCAGCATTGCGTTGTAATAATGAATAATTATCACTCCTCCTACCTTTAAATAGCTGTCGTTTTCTGCTATGACTGTACCTTGTAATGCGCGTGTTAACAGAACGGAAAAGGAAATCTTGAAAATTGTTTGTCTATTATTCAGTGCACACATAAACGGAACCGGAAACTCTCTGTAAGTCGCGGTTTGCCGCTAGCGGATTTTGTTTTTTTGTTCGATAACACCCATTAGAGTGCAATTCAGACGGAGTTCGCCTTCATACCTGAATATCCTTAGAGCGCCTTCTATCTTGTTCACTTGGCCTCAAAAAGCTCCCTTGAATCTTCAACACCTGTCAGTAGTAGATCGGTGCGATTAATCCTGAAATTTCCGCCCCTCCGAGTTTTATGTTCTGATCATGACTTATGTCGGCCCAAACTGGAGGGAAATCGATCTTACTAGAAGCTCGTGACGGGCTCCTGATTCTTCCAGTACTCAAGGCCAAGTTGGAAAACGTGAAAAAAAAATTCAAAGTTCACTTTAAAAATCCATTAATAAATATGATTGCGTCACAGGAAAGGATGGCTCAGTAGCTTTAATTCCCTTTGTTCCATGCTAACAGTTTTAGTTCACATTTTAGTGTGACCCTCTAGAGCTCGCAAGTGCTGGCTACCGGACTGACCGCAATTACTCACAGGGTTAATTCGTGGGGGAAAAGGGTTAATTGCTGAACAGGCGTGGGAATGAGCTCTTTGCCAAAATCCCACAATCGAAATCAATTGGTTCTGACACCTGACTGATCATTTCCAATTTTTGCCTGCGAACATTTCATACAAGAAACGCACTTAAAGATAAGGGGCGAGATTAGACTTAGGTTTGCCACGTTATGCGGGGTCTCCGGCGTAGCTCGTCCGTATAAGTTAAGATGGGCAAAAACGGATTATAGATCAACCAGCTTATTTGTGCCAGTTCAAGTCCGAAACAAGCCATGCCAGTAGTACATCTAGACGCATCATCTGTCTTGTTGCCGACACACCCCCCTCCCCCATTTTGATATTTTTGTAGGAAGAACTTGGAAACCTTTAACCAGACGAACTAGAAAATGTTCCTTGCCTAAAACTTCCCGGACCGACGGATAATTTTTTCGTGTCGAATATGAAAAGCTAGGCTCATATCAACTAAGCTATACAAGCGGGAGGGGGGGGGGGGTGGGCGATGAACCCCAGGCATTAGTGTTAGAGGTGTATGACAAAATCTTCAGTAAAGTGTGAATATTCATTTAATGAAAGTCGACGAAGAGAAGACTGGTGGTCCTATAAAACCCCGTTTGCTTGGCTTCAGTCCGTGATGAAGTTTGTTAGTGGTTTTTTCATATTACATCTGTTATCAAAATGAAACCTTGGCAGTTAACTGCGAGTTTGTTTTTGAACTTGGGTTATTCTTGGAAGTGAATAAAAGTAAACCAAATTCGTCAGGCTTATCAGTGTCTAACGTCGTCGGTTTCTGTGCGTTACCGCAGACTGGCCCCGTTTGGTTTAGCGCCTGCATAGAAGGCGTTTAATAAGTCAGGCACGGAGCGCGAGACGAAAATTATTATATATTTTTTCTGTCTCACACTCCTCGCCCGGCTAAATAAACGCCTGTTATGGAGGCTACGTTTTGATTAGGCTCGATTTCCGCCGCTCTCTCGAGTCCGGTCTTTGTTCCTCCCCGAGAAGAGACTCTTCGATGGAGGAGCGCGGGCTCATTTCTCGAACAGCGGCTGGTAATCGAGCCTTCGTTTTCATTGGAACGAGGGGTGTTGATCACGACAAATGAGTGGGAGCAGGTCATAAGATCGTCTCGCCCAAGCCGGATCGATGAACTACAGCATCAATTTGGACGTGATTGTATGTTCTATTTGTATTCTAGAAAAAAGTGAAAGGTTCAAAAGCAAATCATATTTTATTATCACGCCTTGGCCAATTCATTCAAACTACCATTTTAGCCTTTTGGAAGGTGTAGTCACCAATCTTGAAACAAATGCAATCCGTTACGGCATATAATATAGATGTATATCTCCCAAGACACAATTCTTTTCATTCATTAAAAGGTGCAAATACCAGACCTTGACTTTTAAAAAATGCGCAGTCTAACAACCAATTTGAGAACACGATTGGAAGTTTATGTGTCAAATGGCTTGAGTCTTGTAATCACCATTGTAATGCTGATGAAATAAGTGTGACCATTCGGGGCTCTTAATTTTGCTGTGATACTGTGACTGATTCAAATGTAACCTATTGAGCACTGCTTTGTTTGTGAGTCTAATCCTAAAGAGTGACCACTCAAATTCAAAGCAATACTAAGTTCAGAGCGGCAGTCCGTTTTCCGTTTTTCAATTTCTCTCCCATGTAGAAGTTTTGGAAAATTATTTTCAATATGTTTAACCTTGGCCTCCGTTCCGAGGGGATAAAGCCGATTTAACACGTCTACGTTGGTGTCACCGGATGCACCTTGTATTTCGTCTGGCTGGGAACAGACCACTGGCATTCCCTCAAGGTTTCACTTTCTCAAGATCACATGCATTTACTGGGACCGAAAAGGCCCTGGCTGGAAACACGCGTACGTTTACTTTGGTTTCATCGGATGTGTTTTGTCTATTGTTTTGTGTACGTTCTTCGTTGAGTCCGTTGCAGTTTACCGGTACCGAAATGCTGCTGAAAGGTGGCAGAATATGTATTGTCACTACATGATCACAAGTGGCATTGGCCTTACCATAAGCTAGACCACATACAACTGTCTCCTTTTTCTCTCATTATTCTCTCAAGATATGTGAATATTTAGACCGCGTAACCCGTGAATGAAGGCGCGAAAGGCCGAAGCCAAGCGAGCCGGCTGCTTGCCCCAGCTCCCACTCGTAATTTTCACGCGTGACCAACGAAGGTGCTCGAAAATACTGCACGCCGGCTTTTCTACTCTATTCCCAAGTAAGAAAAAAAAAACCCCAACGAATGTTAATCTAACGTACGAGTCTTATCACGAGCAAGGTTAGAGCTAGGTATCACAATATAACAATCAGGACATTTTCTTGGAAAATTAAAAAGTAGAATTACCGGCGTCAGGAGCATGTGTCGGTATTGACGGATCCGAACATAGCTACCCCTTCAAGTAAGAACCCCCTCTCTAATAAGCACCCCTGTTGGCATGATTACTGTTTGGCAAACATAAAACATGGATTAGTAGCGAGTTAAACTCGGCCAACGTCCGTTTACAATGACTTCTGTAAACTATGCAAGGACCATTTGTATAAACAGTCCTGAGCAATTTATAGCTGGATCTTCGTGTAGATCAGGATCAGCAATGCATTAGATGTATCGACTTCTGAAAGAGGCAAGGCTGATAGAACAGCAAGTATTCGAAATATTTTAGTATCTTTAGTTTATTTTAGTATATTAAAATACTAGCTGTTTCATCAGCCTTGCCTCTTTGGAGTTGTTTTAAGTTAACAACGCCGCTCCCTCTCCCCCCCCCCCCCGCCCCCCACTCTTTCCATTAAGATGTTCCCTTCGAGCCAATTAGATTACACTGGATCTTCAAACTGGCAAGTGAAAACAAAATGTTCAACAGTCACATTCCTCCCCCTTTTTGAAAGTCCCGAAGTAAATTAGCACCCCTTGGAGCATTACATTGCTCAGCGTTATTGGACTATAACGTCTGAGACTCTTCTAGGTCAATAATAGGAGAATAGGAGACGGATTGAAAAAATCACACGTACAAGCAAGCGATCTAATCGTTGGTCTAAAGATATGCTGGCGCGGACTCTGCTAGGAATCTCTCGTATTGATGTTACTATGCAAAAAGCAAGTCGGTTAATGGCCTAACTGTTGACTGAAGGGCTAAGGGCTAAGGGCTAAGTTTAGGCAAATATTAAATACACCAATAGTTCTAAGTATGCGGGCCATGATTATATCCTCAAGTCGAGCTCGTCCGTTATCACATGAAAAGCACTTGAAGAGGTGGCTCGGGAGGCGTTGTTGCAAGGGTGAGGGGAAAAGGATCGCAGAATAGATCAAGGGTCGTGGCCGATCTCTGGCTCAAGGGTCAAGAATGAAAATTTCGCCAAAAACATGTGGTATCAACCAAATGAGTTTTTGCGACACTCACCAACTCGTATTCACCAGCAAGAGTTTTTGGCAAATTTTATTTATTTGGAAGGATGTTTACTAAATCCAGTTTAAAGAAATGGAAATACCTAAGAACTGAGATGAGGTAATGAACCAGGAAATTCCTTGTTCGCTGTAACAAGCTAGTCTGACATATAAATAAATTAACAATTTCTATATATTGACAAATGATGTAGTAAATCTGGCAGAGGAACAGACAACAATCCTCACTTGATCCTCTACCTCGAGAGAGGAGACTGGAGACCAAAATGATTCGTTAGGATCCAGTCTTCCCTCTTTTTGTCTAAGGCGGGAAACCCCAGGATGCAATGCGATGCTCCTTGGACATGTTCACCGCGTAAAATAAACACAAATCTGTTGTCAAACTGATTTTCAATCGCTATTTCTAGAAGTTTCATCGCCTTTTTGCCGTATTTTCAGCGTTTGAGAAATGGTAAGTAGCTTCAGCACCTATTTAATGGAAGAACTTGACTAATATTCATTGTGCTTTTGAGGCAGAGCTTGCAAACAAAAGCTTGTGTGATGCTTGATATTGCCCCACTCTTGTGTGCGATCGTTAGCGAGGGTAAACACCGGGAATTATAAAATTTGAACCAGTAAACTACTTGCAAAGACGTTGATCCCTTGTTACGGCCCGCGTGTGTAAGCATGTTTGCATCTTAGTTTAACCGTTGTTTGAAAGCAAAGCTGCTTCCTTTCTTGTTCGTAAAAAAGCTCTTTTGAAAAATGGAATTCTTGTGTTGCTCCATAGAAGTGACGCGACACTATTGTGTTATTATTTTTAAAGCTAAAAATGTTCTGATCTATGTTTTTACCAATGAAGTTATCAGCATTTTTCTCGTAATTCCAAAAAGCAACTCCATACCCGTTATATTTCCCACAGAAAATCAATTCCACATTCAATTCTGAACTTGAACCACTGTCTATCAAATGAATACAGTTTATAACTCAATTGTCCTTGCCTTTGTTTTACGAAATGGTTTTTGCATGGTGCATTATTCAGTACAGAAAGCACATTTGTTTTATAGTTAAACACTGATTTGATTTACACATGTACCAATGTGGTTTGCCCAGTAAGCAGCTGGGTGTCCATGTAGGAGTCTGCTTTTTTGTCTGATCATGTACCCGAATCACGTGGTCAGTTGAACTTGAAAATCTAGCTAAGACAAGAGACACAATTTTGTGTGGTTAGGCTCTAACATTGCTGTTAAGGGAATCTGCTTGCATGAATTTCTTCATAGAGGCTGTTATTTTTAAACAACAGCCCCGTGTAATATGTTACCCTTAACTTACCTATTTGCATGTACATGTGGACATCCCAAGTGGTTTTCAATGCAAACAAATTCATGTATGCTGTATGTGTACATGTAAGACTAAGAATCAAGACTAAGGGTTCAAGACTAAGAATAGCTTAGATTTGGCAAGTAGAAATTGTGTTTCCATGATTCATTTTGGCTACTAAAATTGAAAGCTGACATTTTGAACATTATCCCTCTGTAAAAGCGAATCAAGGTATTCTGGGTTGCACTTGGTATATGGAGAATGTTGGAGCTATGCTTTGGTAGGAACATGGCAATGTGAAAAATAAGAATAAATTAGTTAAATGAAAAGCGTTTGTTGATACCATGGGGATTAAGTGTGCCGATTAAGAAAATATTTTTTGTTCTAGATTGTTACAGCTTTCCATGTTACCAGGAGCATATCACGTAGGAGCCTCGATCTCCCATACGTATGGGCAACAGTGTATTTACACCTTCGGCTATTTTTAGAATGAGTGTTCCCGCGAAACCTTGTTGCCTTTTGCGTCCGCACTTTAATTGGTCCGCCAAGAAAAAAAATGGCGGATCGTCGTCGAGAAGAAGGTGGTAGAGTTGTAGTACAAATCCAGCGTTCTAAAGTCCCTTATTTGTTTGCACTCTCCATTCCTCGTTTTTCTGGCTATTTACCCATGATACAGTGCAGTATTTGCTGCATTCACGGCGTTCGAGTGGGAAAGTTATTGGAGGTTCGTGTCTTCTGAAACTTGGACTCTTGGAGGCGACTGAGTCTTTGATTAGACACAGTTTTGTCGTTCGTTTCCTATTATTTCTCGTACATACATGTAGTTAGCACGCCCGTGAGAGACTTAAAAAGCGGCAAATTCTGGCAAAAATGTTTAGTGTAGTTCAATAGTTCGGAGAGGCGCCGCTCCACGCATTTTGCAAAAAGCTCGTGTACAAATTTGCTTTCTACCCGATCAGAGGTGTGTCTGCCGATAAATTGAAACCGGTTTGGTGAAACAGATTCTTTACAAGTCCAGAAACCAAAAAAGATTGCGGACAAGAGCGACGACTCTAGGTCTGGATTGCCAAGTGATGGAAGTGCTTAGTTTTCATCGCCCTCTTCAACGACTCCAGAGGAACGGTCTGGTAAAATCCTGATAAAGCAGAAAATCCAACATAAGCAAAGCATAACAAAGAAGCATGGGGATTCTTCATAGAAAATACACAGGCATCTTGAAGATTAAGTTGAAAATGATTAATTTGCAAAGTGATTTCCTAATTGATCGATACATGCCGTTTCTTCCCAAAGAAGAGAGTCGAATCTTTGATTCCAAGCTACAATTGCAGCCGCCTTTTCAACCGGTAATACTTTCAGTCGTTCGCGATGGTTCTTGGCGTCAACAGTGCCCGAGATTTGAATTTCAGGATGCGGTAAAGCGAAAACTATCCTTCCCCAGTTTAGTGGAATATTTCTCTGGTCTTCGTATTTCTGAGACTGTAATTAGATTCGTTTCCCTTTTACCAGAGATGTTGGCGTTACAGCTTCTTTACAGCTATGCAACGTGTCTGAGTTGCAGGGAATTGAAAGGCTGAACTGTACTTCAGTCAATTCTACGTCTAAATCTTTTAATGTTAGAGATTCAAATGAGCAAACCCTAAGACATAAAAGCCACAATCACTAACAGACACAACTATAGAGGTCAATTATGCAAAGTCAACTGACAAGAATATAACACGCGAAAGCCACACAAGATCCCATTCAAATATCAGATATTAAACAGGATATATGACCTCAGTGGAGATTTGAAAATCTTCATGCGACGTTTCAATAAACGGATCAGTTCAGTCACTATTTAATCTTGCGTACCATACTAAATTGACCCGTTACAAATATACAAGAAACAAAATTGGCCGAAAGACTGAAATAAAAAGGGGCAAACAAAAACATGGAGCAGATATCCTCGTGAGAGCAACATTATACTGATCAGAATGGCCCGGCGAAACATGCACTAGCTTCTCTCGCTTTGGGATATTAGCGCTGTATTGTTTCCGCTTTTACTAATATGGCAAATTTTCGACTAAAAACAGTAATTAAACTAAAAGGCCGAAATTACCCCACTGTTCTTCGCGTGTCAATCGAATCTCCGGTGCTCTTCAAAGGTTATCAACCTAGGCGACTTCAAACGGCCATTCGCATAATTCACTTTCCACTTTCTTCGCTTCTTCAGCAGAGAACACCTACAATGACAATAATGCCTCCATTTCATATGGACTCAGTCCCTTCTTTGCAGTTTTGTTAGTAGATTTCGTACACTTTTTAGGCTGTTTCATTCCCCGACTACCGCCACTCGTGCTTGTCTGACTCAGGGCGACATTTTTCCTCTTTCTGCCGGTTTCGAATTATGACTCAATGATTTCCGTGAGATCCATAGCGCCATTTTCACTTCCTTCGGATTCATTTTCTGTGCAGCGTGATTCTAATGGAAAGTTGTTCACTTATGTTGGAGTATTCAGATTGGAGAACTGCTCGCCATTTTACAATGAATGCGTTATCAAGAAAACAAGTGAGACAATTTTTTGATTGGTTGAAAGTTGGAGGCGAAGTGGGGGCGCGTGAGGCTACGTAATATTATCGCGGGAACAGTCATTCTAAAAATAACCTAAGGTGTAAATACGCTGTGACATAGGATCAACATGGGAGATAGAGGCTCCGGGGTGATAGGCTCCTGATGTTACCCAGGTGTAGGGAAAGGCCCTAGACCGCCATGTGTTGGCTAGAATGATCAGAGAGATTGAAGTGTCAGGCGACTAATTTTAATGTGTCCTTGTCATTTCTTTCGACGTCTCCAAGGTGTTCGCAGAAACTTTCGTTTAGTCTCCTCCCTGTTTTACCAACGCAGTCCTTTCAATAAGCACCGACGGCCGACGAAAAGCTTCGGCTATTTCGCTCAGAGAAATCGGCTACTTTTCCCCTAAATTGAAGTAATTACAGGAAGTTTCTTTCAAAGCCCTTGTTGACATAGTCGGTTACTCTACTCAAACCGGCTGCCTACTTCAAATTTTATTGAAACCCCTGCCAACGTATATGTTTTTGCATAAAGTGCATGTTATGCGATAGATAACATCTCAGCTCTAGGTGCGTGTAAAGCGATCAGTGATGTTAATTGATCACTTGGGATGAACGAGTTGGAATGTCAGCTTTCAATTTCTCCACGGTGGCCAATTTACCTTATCAACTCAGTTGATAAATGCAAATTGTGTTTCATTTCCCCACCGATGTAGCACCACAGTCTCTTTAGAAACTAAACCCCTCTAACTTTCAAGGTGTACATAATTATATCTACAAAATTTCTTCCATACTATCACTGTTTACTGCAGACAGCTGTAGCATGTACTGTACACTTTACATGCATTGTACTTGGGTCAATTCGTCGGAGAGTTTGACAAATTGAAAATGTAAAAGTGTATGTGTGCACAATTCTTCTTTTGTCTTGATTTTAAGGCAGCGTCATACAGAAAAGGAGCTTTGGCAACGGGACAAAGGAAAAAGACAGGTTCGTTGATATAGAAGTTTTAACAGGAAAATTGCACCAATGTACAATTCACAATGCCAGTGATTTTTCTGGTGTAAATTCACATTTAAGCACAGCAGAACCCAATAAGCAACTGCAGACATGCCTCAGAATTTTGGCTGTGTTAACAAGAATGCTTTATTAATGGGATATTGTCAATTTATGGTACAGCTTACAGGTGCAAAGATACTGTACATGTAAAAAACATCGGCAAAAGCCAGCATAAAATAGGCATACAGCTGTAACTCTGTAACTTTTCACCAAACACAGACTATTTCTTTATCAATTTGTGCTTGTTTTTGTCACTGAGCCATTTTCCAATTGTTGTATTAAAGTGGAAATCTATAAAGAAGATATGGTGTGATAGAGGCATGGGGTAGATAATTAAGTGGTTTTTGATGAATTTGATCCCACACATGACTTGCTTTACAATGAATGGTATATCATAATATGAATTAGGCACTTCCCAACAAGTTTGGTCTTTTAACCATATCATGAAAGAAAGAAAAGTTTACAGATATGAGTTGACTGGTTTTATAGTGAACTTCTTAACATCAGTCCATTTAATAAATGGTAATGTTAAATTTTATTAACCCTATTTTGCCTGGGCCCCTGCCCCCCCCCCCCACCCCATAGATCTCAAAAAGTATTTACGCTCTTGTGATGAAACTTGGCACGTTTTTAGTACGTCATTAGCTTAACAGATTGGGTTTATGAGGTATCGATTATGACGTGTCATGACATCACAAAGCAGCCATTTTGAATTTTGAGGCCACCGTCTTGAATCCGGAGCCTGCGGTCATACAGTTGACAATAACGACATCGAAAAATACATGGATGTGTTCTAAAAACAGGGCATCTGACAGGATGCGGTGGTGCGGATCCGCATAATTCTCTAACATCCGCATCATCCGCATAAAAAAGAAAAAAGTGCCTAATATTAGTGATAAAGCAGCTGCTTTCCGTCCTCACAAACATAAAAGCCGAAGAGATTGATTGATTGGAAGCAGTTTTTCTCCTAAACATCGACGAAAACATGCCGCTTCATTCGCAAGTGATTTTAAACCTCCAGGCGTTCCACGCATCATTTGGCGATGAGCTTGGGTACTAGTTTTGTTCCTGCACTGATTTCTATTGGATGAAAAGCATTGGCATTTCAGCGAATAGCAGTTGTTGTTAAAGGAGAAGGTCACTCCAGAAACCATATATTTGTTGTACTCACCAATAAATAGATCACACTGAGTTGAGTTAATGACCATTGTTTGAGCTTCCATAGTGCATCCGATCCCAGTGAAATTCCTCTCCAAAGAAGCAAAAAATTCCTCATCAGGTGCCGCCATTTTGGATAGCACTTAGGAACCTGCCGCATATTCGTGGTGTCATTTCACCCAACTTGTCAGTTCCAAGATGTTTGTTTGTATTCCAATACGATGGCTGGGTCCAAACCATATTGTTTTGAACCAGAACGTGCCGGTAATTCCGAGGATGATGAAAGTGGAGATGATTAAATGAAGGAACGGTTAGAAGGTACATTTTGATGCACTTTAGACTTGCCCACAAGTTGAGCTCAGAGTTTTTTTTTTTGGGAGCACGATTTCGGAAGCATGAAACCCCAAAAAACCGAGCGCGAGGGAGCGGGAGCTCGACTTGTTTCTCTTGCAGGAAATCGCATCAAGTGACGTCATTTTGGCGGGAACTATTTTTGGTACCGTGTCAGTCGTGTGTCTTGTGGGCGGATCTGTCAAACACTTTTCGGGTAACGGAAAGTTTATAGGTATTCCAACCAAAACGTTTGTTCATGTTGCTGTTGCCGAAAATATTTGGCAACAATGCAGTGCATTAGTCGACAACCTTGCGCTAACGAGAAGATTCTTGACAGGTTCGCAGAAGACGAAGACTTCTCTAAATTTGAAACTTGTTCTCGGACGTGTGTTGGCAACACAAGCGGAGAATCGCTTCTAGATTATTTTTGCCGAAACTGCTCGGATCGAAACCGAACCCTCGCAAAGAGGGTTTTTAAGTTGAGGGAAAATTTGTCAGAGACAAGAGAAAAGCTTGGTTCTACGTGTGTGAAGCGTCTGACTAAACTGTCAGACGAAAAACAAATCGACGGCCCAACCCGAAAAAGTGTCAACATTGAAGCGACAAGCTTTATTTACTCCACGGCGATTCCAACAAAATCTATCGAAATTGTAAATGAACAAAGCATAAATGTTACGATGATCAGAGCAAACTTATTTTAAATACGACAAATTTAGCCTTGCCCGCAGGTCGAGCTCAGGAATTTTTTTCAAAGCGCGAGAGCGTGAAGCGCCATCGGAAATGAGAAGTGAACAAATTTTTCAACTTCAAGCGACAAACTACGTATCATGTAGATTTTTGCTAAGCCGAGTTCTACGCTTCTAATCTCACTCTAGTGTTTTTTTTTTGTTTATTTGTTTGTTTTTTCGCTCCTGAAAGTTTAGGTTTTGGGTTTGTGAAAACTAAATACACTGTATCCTTAAACTTGATATATGAGCTTAGCATAAGCTAAGATTTAAAATTACCGGCGAGTTGAATATTGTTTTCTACGGATTTGTGCGAAAAATCTAACTCGACTTGAGACAAGTCGCAAATGATTTTCTTTTAAGCATAACTAAAACAATGAAGACTTGATTCCTATAGTCACTATACTCGGCTTTGCAGTTGAATTCAGGCCATGTATAGACCGTGAACACGGAGCGATAAAAAAAAGTCTCTCGATAAAGTTTGATCAAAACAGCTCAGTCACGTACTCACGTTTCATGTAGCGTGAGCCAGTTTGATTGACGGCGCGTCAGTAAGACTGTTTCTGATTGGATAAGATCCATAGGAGGAAAATTCCTCCTGTAGATTTGGCGCGCTGCAAGTGATAAAAGTCCTTTGCGTGCAGGCCTACCACCGGAACCGGAAATGAGAAGCGAAGGACGTTTGAGAAAGTCTAGATGCACTTGTGAAAGATGTGGAGTGATGCCGACCCCGAGAGAATACGTTTGCTGTCAAGAAGAAATTTGATTTCACTTGTACATTGTCTTTCCTTATCTTTTTCGGACATATTGTTACAGTCTGGGACTGTGCACAACGTATTTGAGGGAACTTAAGCAAACACAACAGTGACTGCTGATGAGAACATCACAAAACAAAAGGTTTAATTAGCAAAACAATGACTCTGCATGTGCAATACAGATTTTGGTCCATTTCTTTGCAATCCTCTGCAAAACAACGTGAAATGACCAAATTCAAAGTTTTATGTAGAACATGAACACACAACAGCGAATTTTCTTTTTTCTACCTGAACTGTAACACTGTCCTTACAGAGTCAGCTCCCAGATTGTTCGGCTACATTAGACAGATTGACCGAGTTGAAACTGTCACAAACAAGTTTGAAATATTTAGGGTCATTTTTAAAGTGACGTTTACCTTGGCGCTGCTGTCATGGTTGCTTAAGCTCCCTTTCCAGTTCACAACGGCACTGTGAAAAAGAAATGAGAGTAGCCGAAAAGCTATGCACTTGAAATATTGGCCAGCTGCATTTGATCTTCACGCCAATTTCAATTTGGACAAAATGACGTTGAGAATACAATGCCAGGCTCCTAAGTGCTATCCAAAATGGCAGCGCCCTATGACAAATTTTTTGCTTCTTTGGAGAGGAATTTCATTGGGATCAGGTGCACTAGGGAAGCTCAAACAACAGTCCGTAACTCAACTCAGTGTGGTCTTTTTATTGGCGAGTACAAAAAATATACCCTTCTGGAGTGACCTTCTCCTCTAAGAAAGTGCACTTGAAGGGGTGCCTGGAATAAAGCCCTAAGTGACTTCTGATGAATTGCTACATTCTCCTTCCAATTTGCCCTGTGTATGCTTGTAAATCAAAGGGAGAATTTCATTTTTGATCAGGAGTCACTTAGGGCCATATTCACCACACCCCTTCATTTGATGACTTCTCGAAGGCCTTGTTTTCTTTTGCTCGTTCGGCTTCTCAAAGAATCATCTGCAGTTTGAAGTATGGATAAATTTGTCCTTAAAGAGACAAAGAAGAAGAAGGATCCTCACTAAGCAGTTCACATAACAGCAAAACATTGGAAAGGCACAATTATCAATGTTCTAAATTGTTTAAAATTAATTTCCGCATAATCCAGCGTGTTTTTCGCATAATCAACATATTTTTCTGCATAATATACCTGGATATTCCCGCATAATTTTTAATTTTTTTTCTGCATCCAGTTAGATGGCCCTGTGAAAAACATACTTGATCAAAAAAAGCACAAAAAAAGTAAAGGATTATCTTCTTCTTACAAATGAAGGGGAAAAAACTGAAAAACAGACTGAAAAAAAACAGAAAGTAGTCAAATACCTCCTGAGTAGACGGTTGCTATGGAAATGTCAATCATCATAGACATGTCATTGGCACAGGAAAATATTCTCTGATAAATTTTAGGAAAAGTCACGAGATTTGGTGATTGTTCGTCTAGCTGTTTAAAAGTTATAATTCATCAAAGTCATCGCAGGCACAATGTGCCCCCCCCCCCCCCAGGCCAAATAGGATTAAGAAAAAAAACAATGAAACGATCAGTGGAAAAAATTGAATTCCACTCGACGCATTCAATTGCCATTTACTTAAGCCAAGGGATTATTCACTGATAACCTGTGTGCATGTGGACCAAACATAAATCTAGCAATGACATTACTAAGGTTGAGAATTCAGTAAAGTTGATTAGTCAGGCTTGTTCTGGTATAGGTCCAAAGCCAGAGTTAACAGAGGAACAGAAGCAAGAAATTAGGGAAGCATTTGACTTGTTTGACACTGATGGTTCAGGGACAATAGATGCTAAAGAACTAAAGGTAATGACCAAACACATTTTTTTAGTACCCATGTGCTATTTGCTAAGGCACCTTAACTTGGTGAGGAACAGTTGCATGAATAACCACAGAAGATTAATCTTTTTCTTTTTTTTTCTTTTTTTTTATCATGGCAACATGGCTGTTGATAAGCCAGACTTACTCAAAAGCGTTAGTCATTAGATTAGGAAGGATTAAAGTTGCCGAAAAATGAGGAGGGGCCTAGAACCAAATCAAAATTATTATGTTTATCAATCATTACAAAAGAATGGTCTGTCACAGATAAAAGGTCAGAATTATCAGAAATTTTAGTAATCTCAGTAAGGCTGAAAAAGTTTGTAGAAAAGTGTTCGTACCACATTTTCTCGATTAAATGCCAGGGGCTTTTATTTCAAACTAGACCTCATAGACCTGGCATTTATTTGAACCTGGGGTTTATTCGGGTTCCAACGTTTATTAAATGGGGAAATTTTTCACCTTGACTGTATGATTGCCTTTTTTGGTCTTTAGTTCTTGAAATGTCCTTAACTTTATAGCAGTATGTGGTAGAAAGATAGGTAAAACTGGAATAAAATGTCACTGAAAATCCGATACAAATATCTCTATTTTGAAGGCTGTGACTCCTGTTTGTACAACTGAAGGGGTGCCTGGAATAAAGCCCTAAGTGACTTCTGATGAATTGCCACATTCTCCTTTCAATTTGCCTTGTGTATGCTTGTAAATCAATGGGATAATTTCATATTTGATCAGGAGTCACTTAGGGCCATATTCCCCACACCCCTTCAACTGTACAAGTTCATGTATGCATGTTGTCACTGTACAAACCCTACAAATTTCCTGGGTTTTAGAAGTAATTAATTTATTTGTAGCCTATTCAACCATTCTCTGCAGTATTACTATTTTTGTAGTGGTTATCAGATGATGGATTTAATTTTAATCAATTGCTTTGCAAAGTTTAGTTTGCTTGGTTCCGAGGCTCTGCATTTGAGAGCACTGGAATGAATACACCAAGGCCCAAGCCTGTGCATGGGGTATACTAGGCTTACATCCCCTGGATGACATGATGTATGATAAAGATACATAGAGGATATGGTGAAACCAATATTTTATGAACGACCGCAGTGGTTGAGTAAAATATTGTTTTTTACAGCGAGAAAATTAAATTCATATCTTCAAGCTGCTGTGTAACAAACAACAGTGTAAAAGCGGGAAGTGACATCATCGATATCCTCACTATTGAGGATATGGAAAATACGTCACTCGAGTCCCGGGTGCTATATTTTCCACTTAAACACTCTTGTCCATAATTATAATAATGATGTTTATCAGTCAGTTTCCTATTAACAAGAAAAGCCCCAGAGGCATTAGACCCAGCCATTGTTGTCCCTCCCCTAGGGTGCAAAATATATTACGGCCACCCAAGATACAAGCCCTAACCTGTGTAGCGAAAGACACAACAAGTATTTGTTTAGCCGAGCAAAAGCTGGAGGTCTGGGGCAAGTGACCACCAAAAAAACAGAAAATAAAAATGAAAACGAGAAAAGCACCAGGGGCATTATACCCCGCCGTTGCTGTCCCTCCCCCAGGGTGCAAAATATATTACGGCCACTCAAGATACGACCTCTAACCTGTGTAGCGAAAGACGTGAAAAGTATTTGTTTGGCTGAGTGAAAACTGGAGGTCTGGGGCAAGTGACCACCAAAAAAAAGGAAAACAAGCAAAGCCCCAGGGGCATTGAACCCCGCCGTTTTTTCCCCCTCCCCTCGGGGTGCAAAATACATTACGGTTACTCAAGATAGGAGCCCAAGTGGTGTAAATTTTGGTGAGTTATCGTACCTCGTCCCCCCCCCTGCTATGTCTTCTCTGCACCTTTCTCCTTGTGATAACATGAATCCCTAATAGTATGAACAACTTTCCCATTCCTCATTCCTTGGTCATCCACCTGTTCTAGCACTCGCGTAGAAGAACGTGACGAAATAGTTTGACTCAGTTACGTCACTTTTTTTTAAAATGAACTGACATCTCAGCGTAATTGTAAATAACAAGGACACGGAAATGAGATTTATTGATAAAGAAAAAATTATCCCAAAATCTAAAGCGAACAGTTATCTACCGAAAATATAACCTGCGATCAGGCCGAATTTTAGCATCGCTCTCATATTCTCTTATGTTGGTCGCTCGCTAAAATAGGGCCTGATACAATCTCTCACAGAAGTTCATGTCGGCGGCCAAATTTTGGCCGCGGAATCTCGCAATCTGATTGGCCCTTTAACAATAGAGCTGTCAACGGAAGTAAATTGTCTACGAGATTTCGATCCGACCGCCATCGCCAAGGGACAACCAAGGAACAAGTCTGCCGAAGTAAAATGTGTTGCTCTAATAAATTCTCGTCGTTCTAGGAGAATTGTCACCATTTCTTTCTCTCCTGAGATTGGCGTTCGGTTTGACGCAAGCTGTCTCTCACCTGGAGCAGAGAAGTACAGCAACAGTGAAGTATGTATTCTGTTTTATCGCATCGTGTCGCGGAATTTTCATTTGACGGCTTTCAACTAGTATTGATAACATGAACAGAGTAGTGGCTGTTTCCGCGTCTTACGAAACAAAACGAACAGCAGACGAGCAAGTATCTTTCGCCAAGAATGATCAACAAGTCAACCGATAATTCGGTAAACTTAACGGTGAACTAATGTTTGGCTACCCTGCGGCGAGCAGATCGAAGGGCCTCTGCTCGCACGGTAATGTTTGGCGAGAACCGCAATCAAGTCGCAATAACGATTTTCAGTTTATTCATTCATTGTTTAATACTTATGTCGTTTTATTGATCTCTGACATTGACATCAAAGGATCTGACTAGTTTTATAATAGATGTTCTTCGTTTTAAAATTCGCTGCTGCTTAGAGATAAAATTCGCTGCTAATTTCAAATATTTATCACTTCTCGAATTAAATTACAAAATACCCCTTTGTTTATAAACGGTTTTATTTATATTTTTATTCTAAAGAATGAAACTGAAGGTATTTCTCTTAATTGTCCAAGGTTTTTTACGCAGAAAATCGGTACAATTGGGAAGAGAATATTTCCGGATACCACCTGAAATGGGAAATGATTCAAGCATGCAGCATATTTTGGTACATCACAACCTCGTCGTGTTTTGAATTTTCATTCAGTTTCAGATCAGACAGAGCAACCATGTACAGTACCGGAACCTTCAAGTTAGCAATCGTGTAAATTTGAGTACTTGTGCCTAGAAGATATATCGTAGCCTATGATTTTCTTTTTTTGCCGACATTTACGTGACTTTCTGCGAATTGCCGTTATGGGAAATTTGCATACCGAGGATCGTGCAAGCAGAAGAAATTTTGATTGGCTGTTTTGTTGAATGTCAATCAATCAAAAAAAGTGGGCGGCAGACGTTCCGTAGAAGAATTGTATCAGGCTCTATTTTTCGTTTCGCCCGTCCCGCCTGAATGTTTCACCAAGCGAAACGAAAATAGAGCCTGATCGCAGGTTACCGAAAATAGAAACGTAAAAGTCTACTTTTAGGCCATGATTCCATGAATGACTTGGCGAAAGCAAGGAACTTCCCTGAATCGGCTTCTGTGTTTCAGTGACGTAGTGTTTACGTGCCAGGGCAAGTTATGTGAATTCATGCCAGCTTCAAAGCTCGCTAGCACCGTCGTCTTTGCTCTCGTCGGAGAGAAGTCAACTCCATTGAATTTCTTGTACTTTTCTACACAACTTTTCAAAAGATTTTGGCGAAGCAAAGCAAAACTGCCAAAAAAATGCTTGCATTTCACTGTTGAATTATTCAACTTGGCGAAAGCAAGGGACTTCCTCTAAATGGCTTCTGTGGTTTCAGTGATGTAATGTTTACGTGCCAGGGCAAGTTAGGCG
Organism: Siderastrea radians; assembly: GCA_964017195.1. Classification (NCBI taxonomy): domain Eukaryota; kingdom Metazoa; phylum Cnidaria; class Anthozoa; order Scleractinia; family Rhizangiidae; genus Siderastrea; species Siderastrea radians. Next base: position 28,906,385 of record OZ024894.1, read on the forward strand.
AATTTATGCTAGCTTCAAAGCTCGCTAGCACTTTCGTTCTTGCTTTCATCGAAGGGGTTTTTATGCGATTAAATCGCCAGTAATTTCTACACCAACGTTCATGAAAATTCTGGCAAATAAAAGCTAAACAAACAAAGATTACCGGCAAGTATTGTTTTGACCAAGCGGAGGTCTGGGGCAAGTGACCACCGGAAAAAACAAGAAAAGCCCCCAGGGGCATTGGACCCCGCCGTTGTTTCCCCCCACCAGGGTGCAGAATGTAATACGGTCGCTCAAGATACGAGCCCAAGTGGTGTAATTCTTTAAGTTGGGGATTTATCGTAGCTTTGACGTGTTTGCTGCCATTCCCCCCTAACGTCTTCCCTGCACCCGTCTCCCTGTGATAACATGAATCCCTGATAGTATGAACCCCAACCCCCATTCCTAGCCTTCGCGAAGAAGAACGTGACAAAATATTTTGACCATAGCGTGACTCAGTTAAGTCACTTTTTTTTTAAATGAACTGACATCACAGTGTATAAGTTCTAAATAACAAGTACACGGAAGTTTAAATAGCTTTATTGCAAATTGGAAAAGAAACATCCTAAAATGTAAAGGGAATGGGTATCTACTGAAAAAAAAAGTTAAAGTCGATTTTTAGGTCATGATTCAATAAGTGATTCGGGTCAAGGAAGGTACTTCACCGAATTTCAATGACGCACTGTTTACGTGTCAAGGCACGTAACATGAATTGTTGGCTTTCAAAACTCACTAGCACTTTCGTCCTTGCTCTAGTCGAAGAGAAGGTAACTCCATTTAATTCCTTGTACTTTTCTATACAAATTTCCCTAAAGATTTTGACGAAGCAAAGCAAAACAAAACTGCCAAAACATGCTTGCATTTCCATGTTGAATAATGTCTGTTTAGCAGGCTCGGGTATCAAATCGGCGCCTTTCAAAGCTTTTTACCATCTTTGTCCTTGCTCTTGTCGAAGAGATTTTAAGGCCATTCTATCCCTAGTAATTCTCTACACTGTCATTCATGAAGATTTTAGCGAGTCGATCCTAAACAACTGGAGACATTGCTTATGTTGACCGAAAGTTTGCAACGCATATTTGTTTGGCCGAGGGAAGTCTGGGGCAAGTGACCACCAAAAAAACAAGAAAAGCCCCAGGGGGCATTAACCCCGCCGTTGTTCTCTCTGCCCTTGGGGTCCAAAATATATTACGGCCAGGTAAAAGTTGGTGATTTATCGTATCTTTTACGTGCTTGCGATGATAATACAAGAAAAGCCCCAGGGGCATTAGACCCTGCCGTTGTTCCCCCCCCCCCGGGAGTAAAATATGTTACGGTCACTCAAGATAAAAGCCCTTGCCTGTGTAGCGAAAGACACGACGAGTATTTGTTTGGCCGAGCGAAAACCGGAGGTCTGGGGCAAGTGACCACCAAAAAAAAAAAAAAAAACCACGGAAAAAAAATGGGTATTACTAGACCCCGTCCTGACGGCGGGGTAATGAAAAATTGGTATTAATAGAACCGTCCTGACGGCGGGGTAAAAAAACAAAAACGGGTATTACTAGACTCCATCCTGACGGCGGGGTAATAAAAATGAAAAACAAGGGGTATTACTAGACTCCGTCCTGATGGCGGGGTAACAAGAAAAGCCCCAGGGGCATTAGACCCTGCCGTTGTTCTCCCTCCCCCCGGGGTGTAAAATATGTTACGGTCACTCAAGATACAAGCCCTAACCTGTGTAGCGAAAGACGCAGCGAGTATTTGTTTGGCCGGGAGAAAATCGGAAGTCTGGGGCGAGCGACCAAGTTGGTGATTTATCGTATCTTTTACGTGCTTGCGATGATAATATAAATCAAGACACGACTTGCCTAATCACCCTGTTTTAGCGTGCGTGACGAAGGTGATGAAATTATTATTTTGATCATGGCGTGACTCAGCTTGGCCTCGTAGCTCAGTTGGTTGAGCGACGGTGTTCTAATCCGGAGGTCGTGGGTTCGAATCCTGCTGGGTTCAAAGATTTTTCTTTTATCTTGGTTCTCATTTCTAATTTCTTACTTTTAAGGCCTGTGGTCGGGGGGAAATTATGGAGGGCAGTATTACTCACTTCTTGGCACTCATACATACATACTTTACATCATAATTACTATGTTCATAGCGATCGCGAGTTCGTGCCAGCTTTCAAACTTAAGCTCCCTAGTACATTCATCCTTGCTCTCGTCGAAGAAATGTTAACTCCATTGAATTCCTTGTTCTTTTCTACACAACTTTCCCTAAAGATTTTGGCGAAGCAACGCAAAACTGCCAAAAAAATGCTTGCATTTGACTGTTGAATTATTCAACTTGGCGAAAGCAAGGGACTTCCCCGAATCGGCTTCTGTGTTTCAGTGATGTAATGTTTACGTGCTACGGCAAGTTAGGCGAATTCATTCCAGCTTCAAAGCTCGCTAGCACCTTCGTTCCTACTTTCATTGGACCCCGCCGTTTTTCTCCTCCTCCCAGGGAGCAAAATATATTACGGTCACTCAAGATACGAGCTCAAGTGGTGTAAATTTTAAAGTTGATAATTTATCGTACCTGTGTTTGCTGCCATTTCCCCTTATGCGTCTGCTCCGCACCCTTCTCCCTGTGGTAACATGAATCCCTGATAGTATGAACCCCATCCCTCATTCCTTGGTCATCCACTTGTCCTAGCTTTTGCGAAGAAGAACGTAACGAAATATTTTGACCATAGCGTGACTCAGTTAAGTCACGTTTTTTTTAAATAAACGAACTGACATGTCAGCGTAATTCTAAATAGCAAGGACACGGAAATTTAAATAGATTTCTTGATAAAAAACTCATTGTAAAATCTAAAGGAAACTATTTTAGGCCGTGATTTGATGAGTGATTTGGTGCAAGCAAGTTTACTTCTCTGAATCGGCTTCTGTGTTTCAATGACGTAATGTTTTTGTGCTACGGCACGTAGCATGAATCATTGGCTTTCAAAGCTTGCTAGCACCTTCGTCCTTGCTCTCATTGAAGAGAAGTCAACTCCATTGAATTTCTTGTACTTTTCTACACAACTTTCCCTAAAGATTTTGGCGAAGCAAAGCAAAACTGCCAAAAATATGCTTGCATTTCACCGTTGAATTTTTCAACTTGGCGAAAGCAAGGGACTTCCCCGAATCGCCTTTTGTGTTTCAGTGATGTAATGTTTACGTGCCAGGGCAGGTTTGTCAAATTCATGCCAGCTTCAAAGCTCGCTAGCACCTTCGTTCTTGCTTTCATCGAAGGAATTTTCATGCCATTAAATTGCTGGTAATTTTCTACACCAACTTTCATGAAAATTCTGGCGAATAAATGCTAAGCGAACAAAGTTTACCGCCAAGTATTGTTTTGACCGAGCGGAGGTCTGGGGCAAGTGACCACCAAAAAAAAAACAAAAAAGAACAAGAAATGCCCCAGGGGCATTGGACCCCGCCGTTTTTCTCCTCCTCCCAGGGGGCAAAATATGTTACGGTCACTCAACATACGAGCCCAAGGCGTGTAAATTTTAAAGTTGGTGATTTATCGTACCTTTGACGTGTTTGCTGCCATTCCCCCTTACGTCTTCTCCGCACCCTTCTCCCTGTGATAACATGAATCCCTGATAGTATGAACCCCATCCCTCATTCTTTGGTCATCCCTTTGTCCTAGCTTTCGTGAAGAAGAACGTGACGAAATTTTTTGACCGTAGCGTGACTCAGTTACGTCACGTTTTTTTAAATAAACGAACTGACATGCCAGCGTAATTCTAAATAGCAAGGGCACGGAAATTTAAATAGATTTCTTGATAAAGAAACTTATTCTAAAATCTAAAGGAAACTGTTAGCTATGGGAAAAAAACGTAAAAGTCTATTTTAGGCTGTGATTCGATGAGTGATTTGGTGCAAGCAAGTTACTTCTCCGAATCGGCTTCTGTCTTTCAATGACGTAATGTTTATGTGCTACGGCACGTAGCATGAATCATTGGCTTTCAAGGCTCGCTAGCACTTTCGTCCTTGCTCTCATCGAAGAGAAATCAACTCCATTGAATTTCTTGTACTTTTCTACACAACTTTTCCTAAAGATTTTGGCGAAGCAAAGCAAAACTGCCCAGAAACTGCTTGCATTTCACTGTTGAATTATTCAACTTGGCGAAAGCAAGGGACTTCCCCGAATCGGCTTCTGTGTTTCAGTGATGTAATGTTTACGTGCCAGGGCAAGTTATTAGAATTCATGCCAGCTTCAAAGTTCGCTAGCACCTTCGTTCTTGCTTTCAGCGAAGCGGTTTTTATGCCATTAAATCGCCAGTAGTTTTCTACACCAACTTTCATGAAAATTCTGGCGAATAAACGCTAAACGAACGCACATTACCGGCAAGTATTGTTTTGACCAAGCGGAGCTCTGGGGCAAGTGACCACGACAAAAAAAAAAAAAAAAAAAAAAAAAAACGGGTATTACTAGACCCCGTCCTGACGGCGGGGTAAAAATGGGTATTACTAGACCCCGTCCTGACGGCAGGGTAATAATAATGAAAAAAACCGGGTATTACTAGACCCCGTCCTGACGGCGTGGTAAAAAATGGGTATAACTAGGTAATACATTACATAATTATATGCTTGGTACATATAACTTTTGTATGATTGGGTAAGATGGTGGAAATTTATTTGCTCTGTAAAGTTTCAGTGCAAAATAATGAATAAATTATTATAATAAATAAATCAAAATGTGTTTATTAGGTTGCCATGAGAGCACTGGGCTTTGAACCAAAGAAGGAAGAAATCAAGAAAATGATATCAGACATTGACAAAGATGGATCAGGTACCTTTATGATGGTTTGAATTAAATCATTTCATGACAAGTCATTTTTGCTCATGAGTATATTTCTGGACTTTGCACACAGGCTGATATTGACCATACCTATGACAATGTTGTAGGTAAAAGGCTGGGGGAGTACTGTTAAGTACATGTACTTGTGATGTTGATTTCTGGCAGTTTTTGATAACCTCCTAGTTTTGTTTCACTAGGTACCATTGACTTTAACGAGTTTCTTCAAATGATGACAGCAAAAATGGTAGGCCTTGTACATGTATTTTAAGACAAACTTAAGACAAATTACTGTAAACACCGGCGTATAAGCCGCACTTGCAGATAAGCCGCACCCCGAGTTTAGAAGCTCAAGATTTGGAAAAAAAATTTTTTGTCAAAAATTCATAGCAGAGTCATTTCATTTATAAGCTTAAATGAACATATTGGCTGAAGTGAAGTCCTTTTCACTATGGATTGGTGATTCAATTTGTAGTCTGAATAAGACTGAAAAAAAAAGACCGCTTTCCCCGATGAACTTTTCCCCAGCATTTTTCCAGTTAAAGCTATTCAAGTCCGAAAATTTATGAGTAAGTTCGTTCGCCGTTGATTTCGTCGTTCGGTTGCGTATCGAGGCTTAGTAGCCAGGCATTCAATGAGAAGAGAGAAAACTGGTGACAAGTGTTGTTGCTTCGTTCAATTCGCATCTTCGCAAAGCAAATTTTAGCGATTTCTTTAGCTGTTGGTGGCTTCCATGTAGGTTTACAAGGATATTTGGAAGCCATCCATCGGTGACAAACTCGCCTGTGAAAGGGAGTTCGATAATTGCTTTGACAAATTTGCCATCAAAGCTGTCAACAACGGAGAAACAGTGGGAATTTACCTCGAAGATCGCTTGGTACTGTTTTTGACTTTATTTTGGTGTTTTGGGGATGATTCATGGAAAATTACAGATTTTTTTCCAGATGTTCTCGCAGATAAGCCGCACCCCCAATTTTGAGCGAAGTTTTAGGGTAAAAAGGTGCGGCTTATACGCCGGTGTTTACGGTATGTGGCTTTTTGTACAATGGAATGTGTCACACTCAGCCCTCCCTTGAATAAGTACCCCCCCCCCCGCCCCTTTGGCAGAAATTTTAAAAAGTGCCTGGGTGCTTATTCAAAGAAATACAGTAAATGAGATGCACAATTCTAGCTTTTTTAATGATATATTTTAATAATATTGGTGTTTGCTCTGGTTTCAGCAGATCATGAATTCCTTTTTTTTTTTCTTAAAATCATGATGCTTTATTTTTAACTGCTTATGTGACTGTTAACTTTTAGAGTGAAAAAGATTCAAAAGAAGAAATCCTCAAAGCTTTCAAGTTATTTGATGACGATAACACGGTAAGCTTAAAATGCGGATCAGAACACAATTAGTTTTAAATTGTCCCAATTTTTGTTACCATTGAAAAGTGAATTCCAAAAGCAAAAAGCAATCAGGAATGTCTTTGTGGAATGTGTCACACTTCTTCAAAATGTCCATGCCCTTGGATTTAACCAAAGTCTTCGAAAAGTCCTTGAATTTGCCTCCCTTCCCTCCCGGAAAAAAAGCAACAACAACAACAAAGCGGAACAAAGAACAGCTGATGCCTGTGGCAAATAAATGCTGAGAGTAAATAATGGGTTCTTGAGTTTTTGGTTGACAGTAAATAATGTTTATGTAATGATTAAATACACGTATGACGTAGACAACAGCTGAATTTCTTGTCATCTTGTCATCTTGTTTGAGAGGTCCATGGGAAAAAGCTGTTTCTTTATTTATGTATGAGCTATGTTTTTGAAAGGAGTTGAAAGGTTGCGATCTACAATCAAGTGACCACAACTGTACATACGCATACATACATACTTAATTGAACCTCCCCAATGGGGCTTTTCAGAAACAATAACAAACAAGAGAAAAATAAATAAATAAATAATAATAATAATTAAAAATGTTATAGAATACAATATGTGTACATGATCGTGAGACCAAGGATAATATACTTTATAAGAATCAGTCACATGACTAAACAAACAAGCCACCAAAAACATGCCTTGGGATGGCGATGGACATTACTAGAGTTGACTGTTGCTGATAAGATTTACTTAGTATTTGCCGCTGGGTATGAACACCTGCATGGGGCATTCTTGTGACAAAAGGGAATTATAAAAATAACCTGTACCTGAAAAAACAAACAAACAAAACAAACAAAAAACAAAACAAAAATAAAAAGCAAGAGCAGTAAACAAAAGAAAAGAAAAAATCAAATGAAGAAACGAACCTGTATATGAAAAGATGGAATATTCAACATGTCGCGAGCGTGGGACAAAGAAAAAATCTGAGTCTCCGATGGGAATCGAACCCATGACCTTCCGTACACCAGTCGGACACTCTAGCCACTGAGCTACTGGGAGACTCGTGGCGAGCATAGGTCATATTCATTGAGTTCGTGGTGACACGCGTCCTGCATACTGCTAGGATCAGCAATGTCGAAGTGCCCTATAGGTGATAAATAAAGAAAGATGGTGAATTTTAAGCTCGGGGAAGAAATAAGAAAAGATGGAATATATATGTATATTTCTGGAATATATTTGAATATTTTTGACTCTTCAAACTTGGAGGTGTTAATTTACATGTAGAGCTACATGTACATGTATACATGCTTCACAGTAAATATATACAAGCTTTATTTTATATACCTGTATGTTTTACAGATCACTGTCAATTTACAGTTATAAAGGGGGCTGTATAACCTTTTTTATTATTACTTTATAAAACTAAAAGACTTATTGGAATCAAAGGTAATAAAAACTAATCACTCAGTTTTGTTTAAAATTACTCTAGTCTACTTGAAACTATAAATGAGTGATTTTAGCTGCAGATGGTAAAGGTTAAGTTGGAAATGAGGGGGTTAGTTTCTAAAGGAACTGTGGTGCTGCGTCGGTGGGGATGTGAAACACAAAATTTTGGATTTATCAACTGAGTTGATGAGGTAAATTGGCCACCGTAAAGAGATTGAAAGCTGACGTTTTCAGCGTTAACCCTTCATCAGAGCGAATCAAGGGATCTGTGGCCTTTCCCTACACCAGGGTAACACAGAAAGCCATAAAAGTCTAGAACGAAAATTTATTTTTCAAATCGGCACACTTAATCGACCCACGGTATCAACAAACACTTTTCATTCAACTAATTTATTCTTGTTTTTCACGTTGTCATCTTCCTACCAATAGCGTAGCTCCACCACTCTCTGTGTAAACCAAGTGCAACCCACAATTCCTTGATTTGCTCTTACGAAGGGCTTATGCTTGAAATGTCAGCTTTCAATCTCTTTACGGTGGCCAATTTACCTTATCAACTCAGTTGAGAATTCCAAAATTTTACATTGGAAATGGACTGTAGCTTGAAGAAAAGTGGGCCTTTTTTCAAGTTAGTTGTTTGTTTTTTGGAAAAATCGCTAAAAATGATTATGGTCTGTACTCCCATTGAGAAAAACACTGAATTCCTCCCTCTTGGTGTTCCAGGAACACTTCGTGTAAGATACAGTGAAGTACATGTACTTAGTATAATTAATTCTCAGCAATGTTTTGACCCAAAAACGATTTTAATTGCCATTAAGGACAGGTCAATAAGTATAGGGGGGATGAGCCGGAGCAATTAGAAAAGTGATGGCCCAAAACTGCATAACCCACCCCTTATGTGGGAAAGAATTCTGCTGACCGACCCCAAAGTATTGGCTGAAAATAACATGTCCTCCCCCCCAGGTGATAACGTCACTTTATTGTGTTGTTTGCCCATATCTTCTTTTGATTAATTATTTAAGTGGATTTCATATGTTAAATATGGACACAGAATAATACTGCATGTTACTTATACACAATAATTCACAATTACAGCTGTAGTGGTTACTATATTAAAATGACCACTTAGATACTAGGCAGCGTGCTGAGAAAAGAATTCATTTTTAATACAGAAATATGTTATCGATATACAGGGTTTTCGATAACATTTTAAAGTATCTGATTCATAGGTAAAACAAGCAGATGTGAGCGCTAAAGGCGCAAACATGAGTACCAAAGGCAGGAACTTCTTGGGGGTCTGGGGGCATTCCCCTCCTTTGAAAAGTTTGAAATTGGACTTTCTACAGATGCCATTTTCTGCATTCCCTGGACCGGATTTTATTACATACACAGGAACAACGGATCATTTGTTTCCAATTGTATGAGTTACATAAGTGAGCAAAATATAGCTCAACTCTATCTGGCTTTGATAAACAAATACAAGACCATCAGATTCATTTGCACTTCTGAAAATAATGATTTTGTGTGAAAGTACTGGACCTTACATGTCAAACGACCGGATGTTACGTCCAGCCTCTGGCCTCAAACGAAGCCCCTGGATATAATATCTATATTTTAATAATTTGCATTGGTTGTTAGCCACTTAGAAGTTGCAATTGGCTGATGCTCAGCACTGCATGCTCTTAATTGAATAGAACATTGAGTTTCTGTCGCAGTTACATTTGTAATATTACTTCCAATACTTAAACAACATTCATGTTAAATAAGGAGCGACTATGTTTACGACTCTGGGAGTTCTTTAATTAATGTATGATAATTCTACTTGAATGTCGACTGACTTGTTTTCAACAAATAATACTGTAAACTTGCAAAATTCAGCTTGTAGGGTTCTGTTCGCTCAAATGGCCTTTTCCTGCAAGTTTCATGTAGATTTTGCAAGGACTTTCATGCCCCTAGGCTTAAAGAAGGATTTGGAAGTTTGCAGTATTTCAATATACAAGGCTTAAAAATACCTCTTCCCGGGGCTGAAAATAGTATGAACCACCCCATTGGGAAGGTTGAAAACATAGTGACCCACCCACTCTGTGCTCCGGCCCACCCCCTCCTATACTTATTGACCAGTCCCTTACAGATGTACATATCCCCTTCAAGAGAGGCATTGAAAAGAACGAGGTATTTAATTGAGTAAACACTGCTTGAATGCCATGTCTACCTGCTGATTGTTAACCATGTCCAATTATGATTTGATTAACAGGGAAAAATTTCATTCAAAAACCTCAAGAGAGTTGCTAAGGAACTTGGTGAAAATTTAACAGATGAAGAATTACAAGTAAGGCATTACTTTAGCCTAAGTACTACAACCTTTTCAGTGATCAAAACTAACAGTAGCCAAGACTAGGGAAATTCCGTTTTGGATGGCATGCATGTAGTTGCTGTAAGTTGGTATCTTCCCCGTTGATTACTAGAAAGGAAAAAAAGACACACCGCACTATCTGTTAGAAGTCATACTGAAAATGAAAAAGCAAACAGAAAGCAGAACAACAAAGGATTGGAAAAAAAAACACTAAATTGTATGTAATAATAACAATATGTACGTGTAGATGTATGGTGCCTCTACATTCATTTCACTCATTGTTCTGACAACAGCAGCTTAGTAGCACCTGTTCACTCAAGAAGGTGTTATTATTTTTTGAAAAACATGCCTTCGAACATTTGAAATAAAACATACATGTAAGCCTTTGAGCAACCTCGCTTTAAGGCTTTATTGCTTCTTTCTGTGATTGTAAAAACCAAGATTTAGGCTGGTCATGAAAAGTGAACGAAAAATGATTGCCACTGTTAAACAGGTGAAATTTACACCCTTTTTTTCAGGAGATGATTGATGAAGCCGACAGAGATGGTGACGGGGAAATAAATGAAGCTGAATTCCTTCGCATTATGAAAAAGACAAGCCTGTATTAAACCACTTCTTTGTCAGTAGAGGGTGTAAAAATAATGTTTTTAAGTGTACAGAGCCATATCTTTCCATGCAAAGAATATTATCTATCATGAAGTTATAAAAAAGTGATCCTTTCAGTTTGACCGTTACGATAAAAATGCAAATACTTGAATATGTGTTAAGGTATTGAGCCTCGTTGCAGCCTCTTGGTTTGCCACGCAGAGACTTTTAGAGTTTTCCATGGAACGCCAATTGGCAGTAAACAAGCCTATTATTGATGTCGAGCTTAACTTCTTACATTCAGTTATTATGGGTTGTTTACTACTAGCCTTGGCAAAACGTATTGAAATTTTGTTTACAATGTGAATGTGCAGTGCGGCGAATTGGAGTGCAAAGTGAGGGCCCGTTTCTCGAAAGTCCCGATAACTTTTCGGGCCCGGAAAGCTATTTTATGTGCGCGATGTCTGCATTAAAGACTCAAATTTTGTTGGTTTTGAAAGCTGAGCAATAAAATTCTAAGTTGATAAGACAAGTTGGGCTGATATGCGGGCTAAAATCTACGGCAACGTTTTATAGATTTTGATTTCAAAATATAGCTCCGGGCCCGAAACGTTACCGGGACTTTCGAGAAAATATCCAGGATCTTTAGGTTGAATGAGTCTCCTTGAAATGTAATCCAGAATGCCTAACAGGAATTTCCAAACGGAAAATGCGTGTACCATCTTTCCACCGGTTCTTACACCTACACCACTGAAGTGACCAGAGTCCTTCACACTCTGCCGAATGGAACATATCAAAATCTCCAAGTGCATTTCCTTTGGGGATTTTTCACGTAAATAGTAAACAACTTTTATAAAGGAAATTATAAGTAGTTATTTAACGACGAAATAAGGATACGTACAGTTCTATTGTATTGATCCTTAGTCTTAAATTCAGGGAAATGTTATTTAATTATAGTAATTTCTTCTGTGAAGGCTGATTATCTGGCGAAAACTTTAAAAATCAACGCACTAGTATGAAATAAACGTCGTGGACTGATTTCTGATAGTGTAAGTCCTACTCGGTCTACAGCATGAAGCGAACGGCTTGTTCTGTGTTATATGCGTTTAGATTGTGCGGACCGAAGGAAAGTAGGTGCGCAAAAATTGCTTAGACTATCACTTGTCAAAAAGCTTAACCTCGCGTCGAAATTCGGGCATCGCTGTTTTTAGCGACAATTAATTTTAGCTACTTTAGCAATGGGAACAACTAATACTCTCGCCACTGATAGTGAAGAAGATCGTTAGTAAGTCGTTTTAAACAAGTGCTCGTGGTTCATTTCGGGGTGAACATTGCTAAATTAATCTGTGGCCAACAAAAGGAACGTCAGGTGTCCTTGTTCCATACCCTCTTGCGGTATTCGTTTTGAAGCTCTTTAATAAACTCGCAGCACTTCTCGTTGAGCAGGACTAAAAGATGGCTTCGCCTGATGAATTTAAACCCAATAAAACACTGCTACTCGATCATTTTTTTTTAATCTTACAGTAACTCGTTATGAGTTGACAGCAACTCTTTGGTTTGCTTGTTGTGAAGCGACGGAAGGTGGATCACAGTGGAGAGTGCCCTCGTTCGTAATTGGCTTTCCTGAAAAGGGACCTCGTGTTACGTTCTCGGTGCATTTTTTGTGGAAGGGCCCCGGATAGGCTAAGGGAATCCAACGAGGATTACCAACAGAAGAAAAGAAAATTATTTTACTTCGATGTATATGTTTACATTGATAGATGTGTGTTATATAATGCAATAACATCAGTAACGAGATCTGTGCAGCCTGGAGGAGCTTTTCTAAGGAGATTTCTTCATATGATTCTATGGTTACAATGAAATACGCGTAACTGTTCTGGGGTAGATTATTTACATCAATATATAGGTAATAACAGATTTCCCTATCAATTGCACTAAATCTACAAGTTCTCAGGTTATACGTGTTCAAAAGTGTCATTTTCTTCACACATAAAAAGAAAACAACAACTACTACTACAAAAACCGCTTGGCAGGCTGTTTTTTTCTTGGTTTTTTGATTTTCCTTCTTTAATGATTTCTTTTTTTTACTTTCTTGCGGTAACTTTTACATTCATAGATCACTCCTTTTATTTCTCGTTTTTAGTACTTTTAGGTCAATTTGGTGGCTTTCTTAATTTGGGGGGAAATCAGGCAAGCTGAGACGCAAATTCAAGATGGCTACCGTCCAGAAATCATGTCATAATTCCCACGCTATACGACGACGTCATCAACCAAAATTGCGGGCCTCAACGAAAATAGGAAAGCAATATATTATGGCGTTATATCCCCGCCAAAATTCAAGCTTTTGTTTTCAACATTGTTGCTTTGAATTAATGGTCGTTTTTACGATCCAGTTTTCAACTTCTATGTGGCCTCCAATTTTCATTGTTGTAGCTTCATTATTCTTGTAGTTACGGAAAAATCTAGACGAAATTTTAATGAGTCAGAAAAAGAACATATTAAAGGTGACTTCAGTATAGGAAAAACAAACAAAATAAGAAAGGAAACGGTCTATCACAAAATGGACGTATAATCACTTCGATGGAAGATAGATGACTGTTTCGAGGAAAGTAGGCAGTTGTTTTCAACCTTTTTTTCAGCTTTGTCACAGCATTTCATTGTCAGAAGATTATTTTTAGGATAATTAAACACAATTGCTTCTAATACTTCTTCGAAAATTTCTTTTGATATTGTGTGCTTACAGCTTCGCACGCTCCTCTTTACAGTGTTGATGCCTACAGTTTCCTCGAGCTTCTCTTTAGGAATATTCTTCGCTCCTTGGGAGGACATTTAAAGCGCTACACAACCAAGCGCCTAGTTATCTAACTGACTTGCTTACTTATTATCAACCTCCAAGAATACTTCGTTCATCCGCAAAAAACTTGCTTTGGAATCCCACCTATAATCTTAAATCTTGTGGTGGGCGTTCTTTTGCTGTTGCTGCGGCATCACTGTGGAATGCCCTAACCCAATCTGTCAAAGATTCAGCATCAGTTGACATTATTAAATGCAGACTCAAAAAAAACCTTTTTATAAATCCTTACTACGCAAGGTGATTTTCTCTCTTTGGTGAGGATGACTCTACAATACCAAGGAAGTCTCCGCAACCAGATTTTAAACAGAGGAAAGACGGAGCTATTGATCTTGAGCGCACGACACCGTCCACCCCCATTAATAGAGTACGTCGATGTGTCTGGTGAACACATCGAGCCATCTCCCTCTGCAAGGAACATTGGAGTTATCTTCGATGAGCACATGTCACTAGAAAAGCACGTTACCAGTACCTGCGAGGCCTGTTTTTTCCACCTTAGAAACATTAGCAAGATAAGAAACTGTCTATCTTTAGCAGACACTGAAAAGTTAGTTCACGCATTCATTACATCTAAGCTAGATAACGCCAACTCGCTATTATATGGACTACCTAAATTTCTGATAGATCGCCTACAAAATGTCCAGAATGCTGCGGCTTGCGTTGTTACTCGTACAAGGAAGTATGATCACATCAAGCCTGTCTTAAAGCAGCTACACTGGCTCCCAGTTAGCCAGCGCATAAATTACAAGATATTACTTTTGACCTACAAAGCGCTCAACGGCCAGGCCCCTAGTTACATTACTGAACTGCTAGAGCCTTATGTACCAACCAGGAATCTGCGATCCTCCTCCAAAAACTTACTGAAAGTACCATCTGTCAAGTTAGTAAGTTATGGTCATAGGTGCTTCTCTTTTGTAGCACCTAGCCTATGGAACTCTCTTCGAATAATATAAGAGAGAGCGGCTCGCTATCAGATTTTAAGACCTGTATAAAGACATACCTTTTTAACAAGTTTTATAATTAGACTATTGGTTAGTCAGTTAATGAGTTATTCAGATAGTTTAGTTAGTCAGTTAGTTAGTTACTTAGTTAATTAGTTAAGTTAGTTAGTTAATTAGTTTGTTTCATTGAAAGGTTTTAATGATTAGTTTTTTTTTCATTTTTACAGCCTAGTTATTTTATTAGTTAGTTTATTTTTCTCATGTTTCAGATATTTTTATGTTTTTATCAATTTTATTGGTGACATTTTTTAAATTATTGTAAAGCGCCATTGGATAGCACTAGAAATAGCGCTCTATAAATTTATTATTATTATTATTATTATTATTATTATTTTGCCACTTGCATTGGATAACGAACAGTGCTATCCGCGAGCCATCCCCAGCTAAATTAGACAAGAAAAGTAAAGAAGAAAATCAGAAAAGGACAAAAATCAATCAATTAATCAATCGATCGATTGATCAGTCAATCAATCAATCAATCAATCAATCAATCAATTAATCAGGTGGGGTGCAAGCGTACGTGAGTGAGTGAGTAGACGAAATCTGACAAATCGTGTCCCAATTTTGTGTTGAATTGCCGAATATTTAACATCTATTCCACGAGCGTGCGTTGAATGTGAGGTGATATATATTAAACCAACGAGGTGCGTAGAGCCGTGGTAATCACCTCTTATCCAACGAGTGGGAGTGGAGTAAATGTTTTGGAAATTTTCATTATGTGTAATAGTTGTTACATTTTTTTGTTTGCTGCAATGTTCTGCAATATTTTTGGACAAATTTGTTTCCTGGCGAGAGCTTTGGAAGGTCATTGTACTCAGTGACATGACGTTCAATTTTCTTTTAAGGTAAAAAGCAAGGTGATTAGCTAATAACCTATGTGCGGTGAACCACTGTGAAGAACCATTGTTAAAGCTAGAAATTCAATACCCGCGAGACTGAGAATTTATTGTAGCTGGTACACCATTAAAGGGGCTGTGTCACGGCAGTCCAGTCCAAGTAGTTTAGTCTTTCCAATTACTCGTCCTTACTTGCTATGGAACTTAACGTTAGCGAAGAAATTACTTGTAAATGTCAAAATTACAGCTTTGTGACAAACAAATATGTATCCCGAGCGTTATATTTAAATTTACAAACAACAGAGATAAACTTTGAAAACTGTTCAGCCTAACAGTTTTTCAAAAACGCTAATTGCAATCTGTGTTAATCATCTTCAATTTGGCCCATCGGTGCCTTCTTTTGTATTTGCTGTGTCATTTAAACATTTCGTCAATGTTTTAAGCGGTTATTTTTATATTTCGCTTCATTTGGTGGCCAGGTCCTAGTGGGTGAATTTGGCTAAATTTCCTGACACAGCTTCTTTAATGTTACCGCACTGTTATATAGCATCATCATCATTATTGGGCAACTTGGCATCAGAATAGCAATAGTGCGAGCACGTTCCGCCATTGTGTGCTATGAGCCACTGCAACTTTTGGATCCTGCTCCACACCAGCATATCCCGCATCCCTTCTAATGGTGTCCTTCCATCTGGGGTGGCATCTCCCCCTTCGACGCTTTCCACTCTCAGGTATCCAGGTCGGAAGTGATTTAGAAAGCCGTTCTGGACCCATTCGGCAGACATGCCCAACCGATCCTAGCCGTCTGCTTTTGAGGAGGAGAGACACTGGGGTTTGGCCAGTTCTTTCTCGAACCTTGGTATTCCTTACATGGTGGAACCACATAATGCCTAAAAGAAGACGGAGACAGCCGCTATCAAAAACATCCAGTTTATTTTTTTCAGGCTGTGTGGTCGCCCAGGTCTATATATATTTTAAGGACCTTTGATCTATTTTTACCATATTTGTACTTTTTATATTTTTAGTTTTAGCTTGTATCTATTACAATGTTTAGTTTTATTTTATTCTTTTGTTATAGAGGACCTCCCTGAAAACCACTCAACGTGATGGGAGTATCCTCTTTAAAGATTAATTATTATTATTATTATTATTATTATTATTATTTGAGTCATACTGCAAAGTAGGGATGACGACAGCATCGTTAATGCGTAGTTTGGTCTTGAGGCTGACTTTGCTCTTCCACACCTTGCAGAACTCGCCAAATACTGCTGAAGCACGTCCAATCCTGATCTTCAACTCCTCATCCAATCTACCGTTCGACATAACTACCGATCGCAAGTATTGAGAGTGATTAACTGTGTCTGTCAACCGCCTCTCCGTCAAGGTGGACAGCTGAGTGTTTCTCCAAACCCCAGAGCCTTGGTCGTAGTTTTCGAGATAGGCCTCAGAAGGGTTACGTCATCAGCATAGTCCAGGTCAGTCAAGTGCCATGATTGCTCAATCCTCAGAAGTGTGTTCCTCCGTGCTCTCAAACATATCCCTGCTGATGGTTTGTCGCAACTCTTGCGGAGGACAAAGTCGATCATTACACCAAAGAGCAGTCCTGGCGAACTCCAGCCTCAACCCTGAACCAGCCTGTTCTCTCGCCCTCAACAATGACAGCAGCCTCACAGTTCTCATATACACAGCTAACGAGCTTTATATACTTCACAGGGATCCCATAGTCTGCGAGAATATGCCGCTTAGAAGGGCGATGAATGCTGTCAAAAGCTACTTTAAAATCAACCAAGATGGCAAGCGCTGGTAGTTGAAACTCAACACACTTCTCAATCAGCATCCGAAGGCAGACGATCTTATCTACACACCCTCTCCCGCTCCTGAAACCCCCTTGATTCACACGGACCTTCCTCTCAATACCTGCGCGCATTCTTTCCAAAATGATGATCCCAAACACCTTCCCAGGAACAGATAGAAGTGAGATACCACAGTAGTTACTACACATGGAACGGTCTCCCTTCTTGAAAATAGTGCAGATGAAACTCTAAGTGCAGTTGTCAGGAACAGTTTCATCTTCCCAGATCTTCACGAATAGTTTATGCAGAATTGATAGAAGCTCAACTGGACCCAGCCTGATCATTTCAGCCACAATCCGATCAGTTTCGGGGGCCTTGTTGTTCTTCAACTTCTGAATCGCTTTCTCCACCTCCAACCTAGTGTGGGGATCTTGGAAAGTTCCAGGTGCACTCCTCCAGGTCCAGTTTGGTGTAACGTTAACCTCCTCTGTGGTGGCGGAAGATTCAACAGGACACTGAAGTAGTTAGACTTTCACAAAGTCGTTCGTCGACGCGCGGTTTAGGTATGTCACGTACGAAGGACTTTTCCCCAAAAACGGGTCGGTGAATAAATTATAACTGCGGCCAATCAGAATCGACCTCTCAAAGAAACTGTCATTCAAATGTAAATGTTTTAAGTGTCGAATGCTAATTCAGCATTTCTCAGGGGACTGTTTTAAACATAAGTTGAGTTTTTTTGCAAACGACAGGAAATCACTTGAAGCTAAGCGAGAAAATGTTTTGTCACACTAGGCTAGAGATTTTCAGCCATTCCCAGCTTAAATTAAGCTTAGTATGCTAACTTCAACGGAAGTCTCCTCCTCTGATGAATCAAATAAATCTGCTTGTGTTTTGGCATCTCTTGTGAGAAGCATAAATTCTTGTTCGCTCGAGGTTTGCTTTTGTGGGGCATCCTGCAGGAGAAGCGATATTTTACTCGAGCTACCAGAGGCATCAGAAGTCTTTTCGTGCTGGTCCCGCTTTCTTTCAGGGCAGCTATCGCTTCATGATCTTCAACGAGTTCGTAACAAGGTTCACTTTATTCACTATAGTCTCGTTCTTGTCGGCGCAATTTCTACATATTATGTTAGTCGTCAATTCAGTTGGTGTGAACTGCCGTCCAGCGAGGATTTCTAGATCCAAGCAAGCCTTGTTTTTTCTCCCACCTGAGCCGATCAGTCTACGCCTGTAATCGTTGTTAATCACTTGTTTGGCGCAAAGGAAACAAATTTGCTCTTTTGAGCATGGAGAAACGGCAACTCGCGTGATAGTTTTGGTCGGAGTTGACCCCGCGCTACTTTCAGCCAACAGAAACAAGTATTCTTGAGACTTGACACCCGCTATTAAAGTCACGCGCTCACAGAAGGACCGCCCCCTGATAATTAATACCTTATGTTTCTGGAGGGAAACGTGATACAAAATGCTTCAAGCGGTACAAGTCGCCCTCTCGCGACTTCGTCGCTCGCGCGCGTCGCTTCGCGTCGCATTTCGGCTCGATTCGCTCACCGATCCTAAGAGAGGGCGACTTGGTGCAAGTCTATGAAGTAGTCAGCCCACTGTGACTTCACCTCCTGTCGGTCTTTTAGGGGAATGCCATCCTCACCCTTGACAGATGATGCACCTGCAGCGCACCGACCGGACAGCTGTCTTCTCTTGCACTGCTCTTTACCTGCCTATCTAATGAACGGTGCCTCTCATGACGACTTCTACTTCCAACTTGATCCCTTGCTAACTTTGCTCTCCTTCTCTTCCTCACCAAGTTCTCTGTTTTCCTGGATATCCAGTCCTTACGTCTCCGCCTCTTCCGACCAACAATAGCCTCAGATGCGCCCATTACTACATCACGCCAAGATGCCCATCCCTCCTCCACAGAACAACCTCCATATCAAGATCAGTGATCCTTTTGGTCGCCTCTTCTTGGTATGCCACTTGATACCTCTCCTCCCTCAGTTTCTTTACGTCTAGCCTTTTGGTTGCCTTAGGTTTAATCTTTCGGGCCAGCTTTAGCTTGAGCTTAGCTACAACAAGCTCATGATCACTGCCAATATCTGTACCCCGGTAAGTGCGACAGTCCAACCAGGATCTTCGCCACCATCTTTTAAAAAGCACATGATCTAATTGTGCCCGTGGTCGTGTTCCCGCATTGCTGGTCCAGGTGTACTTGTGGATAAACTTGTAAGGGAAGAGACTTCCCCCAATACAAAGTTGTTAGATACACAGGTGTCTTAAAGGCTTTGGCCATTGTCATTGACGGATTTTGCCACAGCATGAGGACCAAGAAATAGCTCGAAGCCATTTCTGTCAGTGCCCATGCGTGCATTAAAGTCATCAACTACCAACGGAAGATCGTGTGAGTGTAACCTTTGTAACACGTCCTCCAATGACTCACGGAATCGGTCTTTCTCTTCAATCTCTGCAACTTCAGTTGGTGAATAATAAACAACAATTGTCATTTGAATAATCCCACAGTTGAGCCTTGCAGTGGAAAGACGGTCCGAGATGCAGTCATTGGTCTCAAGAGCTCTTCAAGCTGCTGGTGAACGCAAGAGACCTACACCAGAAGTGTGAATTTCTGTCTCTCCCCCAGGGTAGATAAATATCATTCCACGTGATGTTCCATCTGACTTCTTGGACACCGACTAGATCTAGTTGGTATCTGGGGTCCTCATTACACAGCTCTTTAAGCTTTCCTGCCTGTCTCAAGGTACGGGCGTTCCAGCTCCCTATCTTCAGGTTACGCTGAAGCAACGTCCTCTTCAGGACAGTGCCTTCCTCTCGGTTTTAAACCACGTCTGTCATGTGTGGTGTACCAACATGGTGGTTAGTACTTGTTTCAGTAGCATTGCAATAGCACCGAAGTGGGTTGTTAGCCCTCTGTCGGCCGGCCAATGTGGAGGGTATGAGTCCTTAAAGCTCCATCGTCATAGCTTGATTTTATTTCGTAGTAGCCATCTCCTAGACCAGCAAGGCTGATCCAGCTGGCTATTTGACCCGTAATTGTGAGTGGGGTTGCTGAGTAACAGAGGATATCCACACACCGGAGGGTCATGCATACTGCAGCCAACACGGCCCCAATTCCCCCGCTCATCATATTTATACCCCATTGACGAGAGGGTAGGCCGGTTATGCCCTTGTTACTGTTACGTAACACCGACTCAAAAATGTCTGAACCTTGTTCAGTCAAGGGTGGAGCCAATGATGGGATGGAGGTAAGCGTAAGTATTGCATCAGGATTCCAGAGACCTACCAACATTGTACTTGTCGTCGATAAAGCAGTGACTTCAGCTTTGCACTATATATATATATATATATATATATATATATATTGTTAGAACTTTCAATTTGTGTTCAATATGCTTTGATTAACTTTCATAAACCTCTGAAACCTCTTAATTTCATACATCGCCTGAGTTGTTCTTATCAGCTAGTAAGGGGGGTCTCCTAGATAAGCCTAGAAAGGCTTATGAGACTTCCTGCTTTATACTGTCACTACAGTGATGAATGAAATATTGCATTAGTGAATGATCTTGGGCAAATAAATAAATAAATAAATAAATAAATAAAAAAGTAATGCTAAAGGCGACACTGTGGAATCTCTGCTGCAAAATATTGCGAAGAAAATTAACTTGAAACAAAAAGCCTTTATACTTTTATACTTTTAACACATTTTAGTGTTTTCCTCTGGAAACAACAATGCATTGTACTGACTCACAAGTGGACGAGTTAATTGTAAATATCTGCGTCTAGTAACTGCATAGAATTTCTTTTTACAAAAAAGGTGTAGTGCTGTTGAGTGTCGAAAGTCATTTCTCAAACTCATTAATTATTCATATTGTTATCAGCCTACCAGAACGGCCCATTCTGGTCAGGTGGATGAGTTTAGAAACCCAATGAAAAACGAGTTGAAAACCACACGCGTTTAGAAACGATTTCAAACCCGTGTGTAAATTGTTTCTTAATCTGCATATTCAAAAGGCAAGACGAAAACATGGACATCAACAAATTTATTTATTCACACAATATGAGAGCAAATTATGACAATGAAAGCAACACTACTGCACCTTTTGTCTGATGCATCGAGGAGATTGAAATCCAAGTTTGCATTCTTTTCCTCCATGAATCGACGTATTCCGCACACAATCTGATATATGGTTCTGGGTGGGTATCTTTCCTTTGATGGTTTAGCAACTTCTTGGATAAACTTTGCCAGCCAATAATTGAGGCTTAAAGCATCCATTTCAAGCAACGGAAATTCCAAGGACTGAACTTTGTGCAGATCGTAATTTTTAAATAGACCGCCTGGTTCCAACGTTGCTACTTTAGGAACCCGGACTTTTTGCCATTGTTCAAAAATTCCAACCGCCCATTTGTTTTTATATTGGATAGACTTCGGAATAGCGCTGGCCACACACTTTTCTTCTTGTTCAAAAGTTTTGGCAGCTCTAAATCTGTACTCTGCCATTTCTGCCATTTGGCTTGTGAATTCAAAGCAACGTGTTTGCTTCGAACTGACAAACAACAAGACTGGAAAACGTTGCATTAAATGCAAGAATAATTTCACACACTAGCACGTCGGCGACGGGATCTCAATCAACGCCTCAAAGCGTTGATTACGATCCACAAATAGAATATTTGAATCGAGAAAACTCATTAAAATGATAAGTGCTTCTAATTTTTTTTGTTGGAGAAGTAATTACAAAAACTCGTGCTTCGGGTTTCATCAGGTTTCCAAACACTCGAAAACAATAAAACTACTCGGCCTGCGGCCTCGTGGTTTCAAATGTTTTCTCGTGTTTGGAAACCTGATGAAACCCTCGCACTCGTTTTTGAAATAGTACTTATAGCATAGCAATAAAGCACCTGCTTGTCTTGGAAAAAAGTTTCTGTATTGTTAAAAAACAAGCAAAAAAATTAAATAACACTAACTAACTAACTAACTAACTAACTAACCTACTAACTAACAAAGAAACAAACAAAGATTTCATGCAGTTACAAGACACAAGTATTTAGATAAACAGTAGAGAGCCCCATGAAATGACCCCATGAAAAGTTAAAGCTTCTTCCTTCTTAAAGCCTCTCTGTTTCAATTTGTGTTTCCTCAGCGTAATATTTTGCAGCACAGTGTCGCGCATTAATTAGTCCTCAATAGCGTAAAAACATCGCATTATTTTCTGCATATATATACATTTCCTGTTTTTGTAAGTCAAACAAATCACTAGATCTAATAGCTTTATGAATCTAAATTTATGAATATGTGCTGTTGATAATCTTCACCCAATAAATCGCTAATGTTAACCGATTGGAAACGAAATCATCCAGAAACCAAGTTTAAGCGAGCAAGTGGTTTTCAGATTCCCTTTTCTCGTAATTTGCCTGTGCTTAAAAAAATATGAAACAGTAACCAAACAGTTAAACTAGAAATTTATTGGCTTTAGAAAAAAGGATATTTTAAATGACTTGGTTGGCGAAGTTTGAACGAAAAAGGATGGAGACCGGTTTCAAATGATGCTTTCAAACTTTAGGCATGTACAGACGTTTGTATGGCTGGGTGACAACTCTTGCCACTCAGCCAAACAACAATCTTCTCTCATATTTGCTATTTTTACTAATTGTGCCAGTCTTTTTCAATTTTTCGTGTTTTTATTTGCCAAGCTAGGTATAAAATTTTCGATAATTTACGATAATGCTTAGATAAAAAACTGCCGACATAAACAAGGATCCGCCTATTGGATGACGTTCTCCACGCAGCAATCCTTTGAAGTCACAAAACTGAGGTTCCAGTGCTTAGGTCTTTGAAATAAATCCTACGGTGTGGCCATCAAAATAAAAAACTCTTCAAGAGTAGATTCATGGAACCGTTTTTTTTCATTACTTTAATTTCGAACTTTTTTTCGGACTTCTACCAACATTTACCCTTGGACGTACAAAGAAACTCAGGCGTGCGAGTCGTACCCCATTGAGCTACGATATACAATGTGGTTGGGGGAGGGGGAGGGGGAACGTTGATGCATTCTATGGATTTCTGTTGTGAAACAATATTTCGAAACGATTTTATCTTCGCTAGACTGTGAAATGTTCAAACTTCTTCACTTCACAGCTTGGTAAATCGCAACGATCGTAGCATTGTGATAAATATTTATAGGATAACAACACACAACGACTCCCATTTTGCGCTGAAACTTCCTTTTGATCGTGATACTAATAAAGTGCTGAGTACTGGACACGTTCCTCTAAACAGTGTCGGATATTTAAAGTCTTCCTTAAGCTTCGATACTGTATAGGAAATTTGCTCCCTTCTTGGGAAGATGTAATGTCCACGGAAAATTCCTTGTTTCTTTCATGGCAACATTTTGCAAGTTGCAAGTTTATTTGTGACAATAAGCGTCGTACTTATTGCTTTTAGGCTTTGGTGAGGATGATCCTACAATACCAATGCGGTTTCCGCAACCAGATTTTACCACTTGCATCGGATAGCGAGAAGTGCTATCTGCGAGCCATCCATAGCTTAATTAGAGAAGAAAAATACAGAAGTAAGTCAGCCAATCAATCGATCGATCGATCAGTCAGTCAGTCAGTCAGTCAGTCAGTCAGTCAGTCAGTCGGTCGGTGGGTGGTTGGGTGGGTGGGTCGGTCAATCAATCAATCAACTAATCAATCAATCAATCAATCAATCAATCGATCGAACGAATCAATCAATCAATCAATCAATCAATCAGTCCAGCAATTAGTCAGTCAGTCAGTCAGTCAGTCAGTCAGTCAATAAATCTTTATTTTATTTCCATTAATCGTTAAATGCTTTTTAACCAATAAATACTGATAACACAGGGTGGTGGAAAATTAAATGAGTGGACCTAATTAACTACTCGCGTACATTTTTTTTCTTGAAATGACGTGTTATTAAGAACATTAATTTTAACGCATGGCTATATGACACAAACCAAGAAATTTCTAATCCGCTTATTGAACCAAACCTACCAAGCTTTTAATCTAATAAAAAAAGTATTTCTTCTAG
Organism: Siderastrea radians; assembly: GCA_964017195.1. Lineage (NCBI taxonomy): Eukaryota > Metazoa > Cnidaria > Anthozoa > Scleractinia > Rhizangiidae > Siderastrea > Siderastrea radians. Next base: position 28,930,472 of record OZ024894.1, read on the forward strand.
TTGGGTGGCTTGTGTCTGTGCGCCTGCTTTGCTATTGTCATTGGAATCAGAAACTAAATGGCTCAAACAACTACCTAACATGGAAATTGATAAAATAAACAATGAACATACGCGCATTTTTGAAGCCCCTGCTGCCAGGCTGCATAGAGCTGACTGTATGTGGCCAGTGACGCTCCCAGAAGCTCACACAATCGTTTGGCATCATAAAAATTGAGATTATAACGGGCAGCCCCTCTAACCCAAAACACGCCTGCAGTTGGACTGCTGGTTATTAAACCACCTTGATCTGAAAGGAAACAACAATAAGAACAAGGATTTATTCCCGTTAGTTATTTTCAGAGGGAGTTTTTTAATCATACATATTTAAAAATGCGTAAGGAAGGGAAAGGGGAAGAGGGTGGGGGAGGGTGAATTGTGTCAAAAGTATAACATAATGGAACAACAAAAAATAGAGCACTCAAAGAAATTGTTAGTTCCATGATTAAAAACAAACGGTCCGAGTACTACCCTTCGCCAGTGTCTTAATCTGGTATGATCAGCTTTAATTATTTGAGTGCAAGTCAGCAGTCGTAGATATAAGAAAAGATCTCAATAGGGATTACCGTGAACTTTCAAAGGGCTTATATGATATACCAGGAGATTTCGTAATGACAATTGCCAACGGAGCAAAGGATAAAGGATCTGTCATAATGTGTTAAATTCTTTCGCTGCATGCTTTTATGTAATTTATTCAGGCTCGAGGTAATTTTTTATTCTGAAATGAAGTGTTATAGGACACTTGAAAGGATGTACGATCACAGTTAGGATCTCTACGAATTAATGGTTCTTCTTTTGAGTTTACCACGAATTCTGTGCTGTTATTACAGGATCAATCTGATAAACGTTTAACCTTCAACCCGCAAACGAGAGTAGTTTTCTCACCAATCGAAAGCTTTAGCTTGAATGGGTTTGACTGTCCAGGACTCAGTGGTTAGAAATTTGGTATACTATCGGCTTTGACGACAGCAATAAACGACTCGCCCGCGTTTTTGTTAAGAGGTATTTAAGGACGGTGCCTCCTAATACAGATGTATTTTTACAAAGGCAATGACTACGGGGAAAACGTAGATCTTAGCAAGGTTAACTGGAATCCAAAAAGAAAAATGTGGGTAACCACGCATTTTTCAGAGATAATTAAGCAACCATAATTCTAAAAACGCGTTAAAATACAAAGAATTTATGGCAATTTCTTTCCAAGTTTAAGGTCAATTATCTCTGAAAAATGCGTGGCTAGTCCCAATTTTCTTTTTGGATTCTGATAGTCGTTGCTAAGATCTGCTTTTTCCACATAGTCTTAAAACGTGCAAAAATATTGTTGTATTAGTGGGCAAATTCCTTAAGAAACCCCAATATCCCGAGATGTGCAGAACGTATGCGCAGTAACAAAAGGAGGTAGCGTCCTTAACTCGGCTGCGTCACCTCGCGTTGGCCGGCAGAGTACAGAAAAATTGAAAATCATATGCCGCTAATTACCACCCCAATACACACGACCTGCTCCCGTCTGGCATCGTAGCTCAGCCGGTATAGCATCGTTGATCCGAAGGCCACGGGATCAAATCCTATCGAAGTCTAACTAATTGATTCAGTTGTTAAACTATACCGCAGAGTTAATTTTTCGATTTCTCGGTCGCGGAAAACCTGCCCTTCGTTAGTATGTAACCGTCTTATGGCTAATTGTAAGTATTATGTTAGCATTCAAAATACCTACCAACATTACATTTGTCGTCGATAAAAGACAGAACAGTAACTTCAGGTTTGCACTGACAGGAGTATTCACCCATAGTTGGACCATGAACGCAAGTTCCTCCGTAGTTACAAGGGCTGCTGGTACATGGGCGAATGCTAAACAGAGACTAAAATAAGTTGAAAAATACAATGGTTAGAGAGAAATCTCGGGACGAGATTAACGCCAGGCCCTGCAATCCATTGTAGGTAACTTTCAAATTTTTGACGTTTGGTTTCTACTGTCCTCTTACAGTAGCATTCATTGATTAGTCCTTAACTATTCACTCCGGCTGTTAGCGTCGCCAGGCCTTTCACAAAATCCCTTCTAATGCCTTCCATCAGCGCAGGACAATCCTATCCCCCCGTCCACAAACCTGTCTCTAGAGGCATAATAATAGGCCTGTAGTGAAACCATAAGGTATGCTAAAATGACTTTTAAGTTAACGAAATCAATTAAATGAAATGTGTTTTGTAAAGAGCCCAAAAACAAAATGGAACCAACTGCAACGAGCATCTGATGCAAGTGGGGACAGCGCTACAGTCTCGGTCAATAATTCTTTTGACATTTGGCACCTCTGAAGACGGACCCCTTCCCCCGTTCAATGTTGTACAAACCGCTGGCGTTTTTGACAGAAAATAGCACATGTTCTAGTCTTTTCAACATTACAAAGGGGGAAGGGGGAGAAGTCGGCAAGGCGTCCCAAGATTATTGACCGACCCTGTAGTTTCCTTCATATACGCGCCTGGTATCTTAATTAGCTCATCCCATCCAATAGATCTTTTTCTTCGGATTGTCATGCATAGATACGTTGACGACCATCCACGTTAAGAAAAATGCCTCAACTCGAATTTGATTCTGAGGTTGAGGGTACAGGTCTTTCAGTTGTCACACTGAAACTTTGATCAGCTTACCATAGTTGAGGTCCCGTAGTAATCATAACTAGGCCTTTCTTGCATTTTATGAGGCTCCAAATATCTTTCTGAGTTGCTTAGTTCACAGGAATGAAATCCGTTGTCATTGCTTCTTCTGAAGTTAAAAGACAGGCAAGCGAAGGGACCATATTGCAAACACAGAAAGGAGCAGTCTAAGTACTCTTTAACTTCCCTCACTGCTGTCACATTTCCAAGTAATGACTTGCCATCCAGTTTGTAAAACGTTCTCTGTTGCTTCGTATAACGTTGACCAAGGGTGACAAATGGCAGTAAAACGAGCCAGTTCGTGAAAACAGCGATGAACTTGAAAGATAGCATTTGCATCAGGGATCTAGACCGTTATGTTTTTACTGAAAAGACTTTAAAGACGAAGAACAGTTAGAAGCAGGATGCTTTTTATAAAATTAGGGTTAATAAGGACATTTAAGGTGTTTCGATACAGTTTTTTGGGACCACACCTAAGTTTTACAATCGGCTTCTAGACAGTCTTCGCAGCTAAGGGTGCGTTTCTTTGGGAAAATCCAAATCCGGATTCTTGTATCCAAAAACGGATTTTGCGTTTCTTTACCTAAATCCGAAAATGGATTAATCACGGATTAGTGATCTGAAGAATCCACACTCCGAGTGGATACATCAGATCAAATCTAAATCCGGATTTTTAGGATTCATGATCCGTGCGTTTCTTTGGGGAACGGATCCGAAAATAGTACATCTGTCAAGCGGTCTTCCATGCAAATTTACTGGTCTCGCCATATTTTCTCTCGATCTTGCGTGACAAAACATTCGATCGTGAAAAAGAAAATTCAGGTGATTATTCCGTTCCGTATTTTTGAAAAGTTTTCTCCAAAGAGTACAGACAGAAGCATTGACACGTCAGGATAACTTCATTTGTGTACCATTTCTGTAATTCAGGGACCAGATTTTGCTAACTGTGAACGCAAATAGCGAGTTCACTTGAACTACTGAAGATACTGTCCTTGTTTATAAATTATTTATATTCCATTCTAGTTGAATTCTTGGGCAATACGAGAGAAATATCGTTCTGACATATATATTGCGTGCCTCTTTCTTTGGTGTCGAAGAATCCATATGATCTGGGATCACAAATCCGTTTTCGGATTTTCCCAAAGAAACGCACCCTAAGTAACAATTGCCCCCTTTATTGGCCTTGGATTGAACATTAGCGTGGTTTACATTTTGAGACAATCAATATTTCCATGACAACGACAAACAAAAATAATTGAAAACAATAGAGATGAAATTTTGCGCGATCGATCCAGATTTCACTTCGAAAAGCCAATACCAACTTCTTAAGCTGTGATGTAAGGCGAACCAGATATACAACAATAGAAAATTTTTGTACGCTTCATTTGAAGTAAATAACAATAATTTTCGAAACCATAGTTTTTTGCATCGTTATAGTAAATGCACCGAAAAACAATCAATGCTTTGATGAAATGGCTAGAAATTATTGCAAATGTTGTTGTTTCACACGTCTTCCTTAACGTTAAATCTAAAAGTGTTTCAGTGAATCAATGTTAATAAGACTCAAGAATAAAAGGTTTTGCAAAGACGCTCAAATTCATAATTTATTGCAAAATTACTCTACGAATGAAATAGAACTCCTTCAAGAACTGGCTCCAAATAATAAGTGAAAGACACATTTTAGACGTATTTTCCAGCCATTTCATCAAAGCATCGATTATTCTTCGGTTCATAAATCTTACGATGCAAAAAAATTAAGGTTTAAAATGTATTTGCGATTTATTTCAAGCCAAACCTACAGAACTTTTTTGTTCTCCTATATATCGAAGCGAGATTTAATTTCAAGGTTACTGTTTTTGATTATTTTTGTTTATCGTTGTCATGGAAATATCACCGATTATCACAAAAATGTAAACCACACAAAAGTTCAATCCAAGACTAATAACTGATGGAAATTGCATGCCGATCCGACACGGAGAAGACTATCTAGTAGGCGATTGTAAAACGTAGTTGTAGTCCAAAAAACTGTATCTAAACACCTTACGCTGTGGAATAAAAAGAAAAAAAAAAGAAAAAAATGTAAGTGAAAATGCGATTCTAAAGGTGTCGTTAGTTTAAAGAGCAAAGTACTAATTATTCCAAGATTTAATTACTGAATCGAATTTCGTAGAAACTTATGGGGTTGACAAAGCCTGAAATGGAAATTCCATCGCGAAACTGTCCTAACCTTTAGATTAACCATTTGCAAACAGAAAGTGGGCATAAAATATTTGGGTCTCAAAGTAACCAACGGAATTGCATAAAACCTGTTTTATCCCTTGTAGTAATTGACTGAAGTATTTCTTTGTGTCTAAAGGGATTTCCTTCCAAATGCTGCTAAACCTTCAGTGCCGGAGTTTTTGAAGAAATATCGTTCTTCGAAAATTTAAACGTCGAATGACTTAACATGAATATCCGCGCAATCTCAAATGCAATGAATATTTTATAACTGAACCGTAATTTATACTGTTTGTATATGTGTGTGCCTAATGCATCCTACTGACAAGGAGATTATTCGACTCAAACAACTGGCAAAAGTGCGTCGATCTTGCAGTGTGTAAATCATAAAAAAATGCAAGATTAAATTAACGGAAGTCTTAAAAGTTCCAAAAAGGTTTATTGCAACAAATATACCTCAACTGAGTACAGAAATGAAGGGAAAAATTTAATCGTGTTTTTTTTTTAAAGACAGCTATTGTAAGCCTCCCATGGTAACTGAAAACAAATTTTGTTCGGTCAATGTCAACTATCTTCGATATCAGAACAATTGTAGTGAAAGATTTCATGCAGTTACAATATGTAAATATTTATATAAACGGTTAACCCTGTTCAGACATTGCTTTTTTTTGGTCTTTTGGTATGGTTGTGAGGGCAGATTAGGCCCGCCTTCTTAACTCCGAGAGTATTAAAGTTACGACAACAAAACTTAGAGGGCAGACAGTACGTCCAAAAATGAGGTCCGCAACAAGTTGGTAACGTCATGTAACGGTAGAATCACGTCAGGGTCTCAAAAGGCGGCCATCTTGGATCTGCCATCTTGGATTTCTTGACTTTCCATAACCTTTGAAAATCGCTAAAATTGACCAAAAAGTAATCAAAACCAGTAAACGAATACGAAAATCACAATAAAATGTAAAACTTGCCTGAAGAACGTTATAATATTCCATTGAAAAGGTGAAAACTCAAAATTCTGAAAAGACATCTGGTCAAAAAGTGGTTGCTATGGTAATGTCCATCTTGATAGACAAGCACTTGCTATTGCTATGCAAAATTGTTTCCAGATAATTTTTAGGAAAAATCACCAAGTTTGGTGGCTTTAGCTTGCTTATTAAGAAAGTTATAAACATCCACAGTCAGTGCGGGCAGAGTGGGCCCTCGGTCTGAGAAGGGTTAAGGACAAATGGCGCTGTGAACAGAAAATTAGTATTTACAAATTCGATGGCGCTGTAGTCTCCTTTTACAATAAAGGTATAGTGAGTTGAGTTTCGAAGTTATTTATAGTGATAAAGCACCTGCTTGTCTCGGAAACAAGTTTCTATATTGTTAAAAAAACAAACTAACAAAGAAAAATAAAGATTTCATGCAGTTACAAGACGCATTCAAGTATTTACATAAATGGTAAAGAGCGCTACAAAACGGCTTCGTGAAAAGTTAAAGCTCTTTCTTTAAGGCTCTCTTTGATTCAAGCTGCTTTTCCTTAGCTTAATATTTTGCATCACAGTTTCGCCCAAAAAGCATCATCAGTTTCTGTAGATATTTACATCTCCTGAGTAAGTCGGAGTTAGTCGGTTCTCACAACTCGCACAATAAATAGCTTATGTTAACAATGGATACAAGTCATCATGAAACCATGTAATTTGACTGTGCTTGAATTAAAAAAAACCGATAATCAACAACAGTAGTTAAGCTAGAAATTTATACGCTTAAGAAAAAGGGTCAATTTAAATGTTTCAATTAGTAAGCTGCCACCTCGGATGACGTTATCAACACAGCAACGCTTTGAAGTCACAAAACTGGTGTCTAACGCTTAGGTTTTTGAAATGAATTCTGCGGGTTGACCGTCAAAATTAAAAATTCTTCAGCCGTAATTTTATGGCTCCTTTTGTTTTTTACTACGATTTTTTTTCAGACGTTTACCAACATTAACGCTGGGCGTACAAGCGAACTGACGTATACCGCTACTGAGCTACAATGTGGTGCGTTTCTCGAACGCGTTTTTAGAGCCTTCAGCGTCTGCTGCTTGTTTTTTTCTGTGAAAGCATTTTAAAATACGTATCGTGGACGCGTTTCTCGAAGGCCTTTTTTCGGACATGTTTTCTAAACACGTTTATCACGCTCGTTTTTCGAACGCGTTTTTAAGATGCGTTTTTTAACGCATTTTTTGAGACACGGCACAGGAAACCCAAACGCTATATTAGCCATACAATCATAACCATTTAAATAAAATATTGTTATTTACCTGAGTTCCTGTGCCTTTATGAGTCCATTTGGAAGGGATATGAATCAGAGCGGAGACGATTTTAATACCTCGCCGGTTTCAAATGTTATCTTGTCTGGCGCGTCGTAAACAGGACGCGACAACTTCTTCTCAAGTTTCCATATCATTAACTCAGATTAACTTTCCTCAGGAGAGAAAAGGAGAGAGTAAAGAGACAAGCTTGTCTCTCTTCTCTGATCTTCTCTTGGCCGTTAATTGAAACCCTAGATTGTCTCCCCACGAGAGTTGATAGTTAATAATGAGGGAAACCTAAGACGTAATTGTCGCGTCCTATGACGCACACGGTAAGGTAACATTTGAAACCGGAGCGGTACACCGTCTCCGCTCTGATTCAAACCCTTCCAAAATGACTCATAAAGACACAAGGAACACAGGTAAATAACAATACTTTTATTAAATGATTATGATATAGCTAATACAGCGTTTGGGTTTCATGTGGACGCAGGCTAACATAGGCTTAGTATGAGAGTTGCACACTCCGGGTTAAGAGCTCCTGGCTGCACTTGGTTTTACAGACAAACATTCACATAGTTTGCTACTGTTTTTCTCTAAAAGCTTTAATTTTTCAGTAAGTATTGTACACGGTTGTCTAAACGAATTTTTCCAAAGGGGAAATTCATCGAATACAAAGAAACATTTGGTGTTCTCTGAAAGCTTTTAAAATACGTATTGTAGATGCGTTTCGCAGTAACGTTTATTCAGACGAGCTTTTGCAACGCGTTTCTCTGGATGTCTTTTTCAAATGCGCTTTTCTAGTCGTTTTTTTTTTTAACGGGTCGTTGACCCGGGTTAATTTGCAGGGACGGATATTGATCATAATTGTCAAAATAAGCCTTAATTTAGGGCTGCCTATTGGTTAGTTTTCAAACGCATTTTGGAAACGAGTTTTCCAAACGCGTTTTTAGACGAGTTGACCGAGCGCGTTTTTGAAGATGCGTTTTTTAGACGTGTTTCCTAAAAAGGTTTTTCGAGACTTGTTTAGTCAAATGCAAAATTGATGAAATGCAAGGGTGGACTTTGTGAATGTTACAGACACATTCTCCCGGTATGTTTCCTGTTTTTCTGTGAAAGCTTTTAAGTGCGTAATGTTAACGTGTTATTTCGACAAGAATTGGTCCTTCGAATGCAAAATTGATTGAATACAAAGTTACACGTTTTTCCAAAGGCGTTTTTCCGACGTGTTTTCCTAGGCAAGTTTTTACAACGCGCCTTTCAAAACGCGTTTTCCAAACGGGTTTTTAAGACGCGTTTCCCTAACGCCTTTCTTCGAACTGATCATTTCAGATTCTTTTTTGGACGAATGCAAAGTTGATGGAAAAACCTGATGGAAAAAAATTGCACTTAGTTGACTCTGTAGACAGACATGGCATCGGATGTTTCCTGTTTTCATGTGAAAGCTTTTAAATACGTATTGTAAATGCGTTATCAAAAGCATTTTAAAGATGCGCTTTTATGACGCGTTTTTCTAGACGCGTTTATACATACACCAGGCGTACAAACATACTTCAGGTGTACATACTCTAGGGTTACATTCATCAGATGTACATACCCCAGACCTACATACCCCAGACCTACGTACATGACACGTACATACATCGCCAGTACATTCATCAGACGTACATACATCAGACGTAAATAAATCCGACGAACATACACCAGAGGTACATAAACCAGACGTACATACACCACACGTACATACACCAGACGTACATACATCAAACGTAAATACATCTGACGTAAATACACCAAACGTACAAAAATCAGACGTACATACAACAGAAGTACGTTCCTCAGACGAACATACATCAGACGTACATACACCAGAAGTATATACACCAGACGTACATACACCAGACGAACATACACAGACGAACATTCATCACACGTACATAAATCAGAAGTACATACATCAGAAGTACATACACCAGACATACATACACCAGACGAATATACACCAGATGCACATATATCAAACGTACATACATCTGACATACATACACCAGACTTGCATACATCAGAAGTACATAGATGAGACATACATACACCAGAAGTAAATGCACCAGACATACATACATCAGATGCACATACATCAGAAGTAGATACATCAGACGAACATACGCCAGACGTACATAAACCAGACGTTTACACATCAGACGTTTATACATCGCAGGTTTATCCCCAGCTTTCCTGTAAGGATTCCATAACATTTTCTCGTTTTCATTTGCACACCTGGGTAGACACACTATATAGGTAAATGAGAGATTTCCTTGAGGAAAGTGGCATTTCCCAGTGTATGCGATTTCCTTGGGAAAATTTACCCAGGTAAATATTCATTGTAAATTGATTGAGAACAATAGGAAACAGCCCATGCAAAACCCTACGTAGATTGAAAGGTAGTTTGGTTTCCCCAGGTAAACTTACCAATGCGAAGCCGAGGGCCTGATCCGCTAGTTGACCAAATTTGCATGTGGCGTCCTTGTGGAAAAAGTTAAAGATGGCTTCTTAATTCTCGAGCAATGCTTTTTTTTTATCTTGTGGGACCGGAGGAGGGGGGATTCCGCACTCACCTCTTACTCCGAGAATATTAAGGCTAAAACAAGGAAACTTGTTTGTCAGATAGTACGTCCAAAAATGTTTCCGTTGAGGTCCGCAACATCAGCTGATGACGTCATATGGTGGCCATCTTAAATCCGCCATCTTGGATTTCTTGAATTTTCTAAAACCTTCAAAAACTGCCAAAATTGATCGAGAAGTGATCAAAACCAATAAGTTAACACGGAAATGATCTAAAAATGTAAAATTGGTTCCAAAAAAAGTAATGATTTTTATTAAAAATTGGGAAATTCAGCCGCATTCTGAAAAAACCCGCTTTTAAAAAGTAGTTACCATGGTAACGTCAAAATTAATAGATAATGACTTGCTGTACCAAATTGTTTCCAGATACACTTTACAAAAACTCACCAAGTTTGGTGGCTTTAGCTTGCTTTTTAAAAAAGATATAAACGTCCAAAGTCCGTGCATGTAGCCCCCCCCCCCGGTCTGATTAGGGTGAACGAAACCTGAGGTTTACAGCTAGTTTAATTTTATGTGTATCGAATATGTTTATCTCTCAGGGAATGTAGCTGACCAAGGATTTGGTAGCGTGTCCGTTTAAAATGGTTTCTTCGTCTTTTTACTTGGTTCATAAGGAATTACGCATGAAAGAGCTAAGCAGCGCCATAACAGTAAAATTTTTTCTAAAATGACGGGGCAATACACAATAACCTTTCCGTTGTCCCTCTTTTCTCCTGACCAGCGATATAACAATTCCTTTTATTTCACTCAGTGAGTTTACAATAGTGCTTGTAAACTATACAATCCAATAACATATAATATTCGTCATATGAGATCTCTGCAGCCCAGTTGAGCTTTCTTAATTTAGGGAGATTCTCTTGCAGATAATTCGACTGCAATAACATTTACGTACATGTAAATGTTATTTACAACAATATCTAGCTAATCATATTGGTGTTCTGAATCTATTTTTGACCAAAAGTATCACATCATTCTGGTGCTGCCCAAAAATCAGAAGACGTTTCTTTGAATACATTACAACAAACCTCTTTTTATTGAGGACACTTTTCACATGATCCTCATGTACCGTTAATTTTTTTTTTATTTTGTTAAATTTTGTACTAGCTTTGTCGCAGCCTGGTCAGTCCCATACCAGCATTGCAGCACTGTGAGAAAATATTGGTGTGACAGAAACACATAAAGTGTTCCATTTGTCTTTAAAACTCCCTATTGATCATGATATAAAGTGCTTGCTACTGGACACCCTCCTCGATACAGTGTGATACTTAAAGCCTTCCTTACGTTTCTCTTCAGGAAAATTGCTTGCTTTTTATAAAGAAGATGTAATGCCCACGGGAAATTATATTTTCCTTCCATGGCCACATTTTGAGAATACAATATAGCAAGTTTATTTATAACACCTAACGTTGCACTCGTTGCTTTTACTTGTTGAAGGGGATGACCCAGTAATATCATTGAAATTTTCCCAGGCAGATGTTTCCTCTTGCATCGGATAGCCAGCAGTGCTATCTACAATCCATGAATAGTTAAATAGGACAAGAGAAACAAAAACTAAATAAATAAATAAATAAACAAACAAATAAATAAACGGTAGAGGGCAGTATATAACACGACGTCGTGAAATGTTGAATACTATACAAAAGCTTTCCCTTGTTTCATGTTGATTTTCCTCGTAATATTTGTAGCAAGCAAAGAGATTGCATGGGTCGTGCATTACTGCCTTCAGTGGCCGTTAAAAGCAATCATTATTATGTTTACATTTTATGTTTTGTGTAGAACAAACAAACTACTAAATCTAATAGCATTTATGAATCTAAATCAATGATGTGCTTTTGATAAGCTGCATAGTTACAAGATTGAGTCTTGCCCACCACAAGGCACGCCCTCACCCAATAAACCGCTAGTGTTCACAATGAAAACTAAATTGGCAAGAAACCAAAGTTTTCCCTTTTCTCGTCATTTGCCTGCTATTGACAAAATGCAAAACAAGCAACGGTTAAGCTAACAATTTACAAGCCTCAGAAAAATAAAAGATAAAAAACGTTCCAGTAGACCGCTATTGACGATATTTGTCAATGTAGCGGCACTTTGAAGACACAAAATTAAAAATGGGGCTCCCACGCCTAGGTGTTTGAAATGAAACTTACGGGGTGGTCATTAAAATGAAAAATTCTTCAGTAGTAGTTACATGGCGCCGTTTGTTTTCAACACTTTAATTTCGCTTTTCTTTCTACGTTCACAAATACGCCAAAGCAAGACGTCCCTACATTCACCCTCGAGCGCACAAGCAAACTCATGCATTCCCTCACCGCGGCTACAACGAGACGTTGTTGCACCCCTTGGGTTTTTGTTGTGTTGCAGAAGAATTTACCTATGATAGACATCCTGTGATGTGTTCTACGAGATAAATTGAAATCAAAAATTTTCCACATTTTATACTTGTGTTCACAAACAAGGTGAAAAAACATGCATTTATACCAAAAAAAAAAGGCTTGATCTCATGGTACTTATGACAACCGATTTTCACTAAACGTTGCCAAAACGTGCCAAAGAGAAAAGCGTACAACTACTGAAAACAAGGGTGCTGATAAAATATCTTGAAATAAATGAAGAAAAATCATTACGGGATGGTGGCACCCCCTCCTTCGCAGTACGCCCGAGAGTTAAAATGTCGAATCTTTTCCACTGGGATTTAAGTTTTTAACATCACTTCACAAATTTGGGTTATTTTGATTTATTTATATGACTGTAATTTTTGCATTTGTAAATTTGTAGCTGTAGTGCAACATATTCAATGTACTTTTTAGTGTTGAAGGTCACAAATGTGTGACCTTCAACACTAAACAACACTGACCTTTGAGTGCTACCCTCTTGAAATAAAAAATATAGACTTACTTACTTTAGTTACTTACTCACTTACTTATTGACTGACTGACTGACTGACTGACTGACTTATTTACGTACTTATTGACTGACTGACTGACTGACTGACTGACTGACTTACTTATTTACGTACTCACTTACTTATGAGAACATATTATTAATCGTGTCTTGACTTAATAGTCTATAAACTTGACTTGCGATTGCTTCTTCGATGGAAAATAGCTGACTGCTTTGAGCAAACTAACCTTTTTTAGTTTTATCATCCTTTGCTAGCCTTGTCGCAGTGTGTTAAATCACAAATACCGTAGCATTGTAAAATACAAATGAATGTAAAGTGCTTGCAGCTCAACACCCTCCTCGATACAGGGTCGATGCTTCAGTTCTCCTTTGAGTTTAAAAAAGTTTTCATTGTTCAGTTCACGGGAAGATGTAGTGTCTACGGAAAATTCAGATTTTCAGGATACGAAGCTAAGAGTTTATCTATAACACCAAGCATCGTACTTGTTGCTTTTAATAGTCGGTGAGGATGATCCTACAATGCCAATGTGGCTTCCGCAGTTGGGTGTTGAATGCTGCATCGGGTAGCGAGCAGTGCTATCTGCGAGCCATCCATAGCTAAGTTGAAGAACAAAAGCATAGAAGTATATTAGTCGATCCATCCATCCATCCATCCATCCATCCATCCATCCATCCATCCATCCATCCATCCATCCTTCCGTCCGTCCGTCCGTCCGTCCGTCCGTCTGTCCGTCCACCCACCCACCAATCCACCAACCGTAGAAGAATTGAAAGTTGACGTTTCAAGCGTTAGAACGAATCGTCAGAGCGAATCTAAAGAAGGGTGAACGCTGGAAACTTTGGCCCTCATTCTCCGATTTACCTAAGCAACTCAGTTGATAAATCGAACTTCTTCGCAGCAGTGCAGCACCACAGTTTCTTAAGAAACTAAACCCCTTCAATCAATGAATCAATCAATCAATCAATCAATCAATCAGTCAGTCAGTCAGTCAGTCAGTCAGTCAATCAATCAATCAATCAATCGATCGATCAATCGATCAATCATTGAATCATGTTAAATCAATGAATATTTTAAATTTGTACTTCTGTTAAGGAATTCTTAATTGATTTTCGCCTTTTTTAAACTTATAAAACGGCGTTGCATAAATTAGATGAGTGGATGTAAACACTTGCACACTAATTGTATTAAATGATGTGTTATTATTGTTACATCATTAATGTTACCGCATAGCTCTAAATCTCGGAACTTTGCTCGGTAAAAGAATAGGGCGTCTATTGTGGAATTGAGCAGTGGTGTTTTACCACTGCTCAATTACACAAAACAAGGTGCTTTTCTGGGAAAGATGGTAGTCAATTCGATTCTATATATGTTTTGTGGACAATCTTGGGAATTACCAGTCATAGCTCAACAAAACTATGGAATATGTTACCAACAGCCTGAAATTACCGGGAACAAGGTTATAGAAAGAAAATCAAGGCCAAACTTGAAAACTTACGCGCAGTGTTCAAGGCCAGCCGCCCAAGCTGCATAGAGCTGACCGTACGTGGCCAATGACGCTCCCAGAAGCTCACAAACGCGTTCGGCGTCATAAAAATTGAGCCTGTATCTGGCAACCGCTCTAACACCAAACACACCGGCAGTAGGATTGAAGATAGTTAAATCACCTTGATCTGAAAAAACAATAAGAATGGGAAAGAGAACTTATGTACCATATGTCCCTCAAGACGTAAGAGGAAGGAAAAGGCAATGGGGAGCATTCGGTCAGAAGTGTACCTCTGATCATAACAGAACAAAAACGAGTGCTTTAAAAAATTTTGTTTCATGCCTAAAACAAACGATTCCGGGATATACCCTTTATTATTGTCGTTAAATACTGATTATGCCTAATCATTTGAGTGGTAGCAGCAGGCTAGATGTAGAAAGGGTCTCAATAGGGTCAACCGCCTACCGTCAAGTGGACAGGGATGAAGAGATTAATAATCTTGATTTCTTACTGTCAATATCCAACAAAGCAAAGTGTCATTTTAATAATTATCAAAGTTTATTCTCCATCTAACGACCGACAGCAATATTTAATTGTCAACCAAAAGTTTTTACCATTAATGGTTTGAATCGTCAACGGAATATGAGAAACTGGGTCGTCGTCGTCAATAAACGTTTTGTCTGCCTTATTTTTTGAAAGTTATTTAACTCAGCTGCGCCACCGCCGTTGGCTATCATCAAAGCTGTAAATGGTTTGAACCCAGAAGTCATGTTATAAGTTCGTGAAGTATGACCGTCCAGGTGAGTGTAGTTAAGCAAAGGACAGTTTGTGATGACATTGATTGACGTTTCGACAACCTGAGCGGACTTCAGATCACAGAAAAAGTAATAAGGGCATGCCACGTGTTACGATTTACATAACACACAAACTGCTCTTGTTGTCATAATGTGTTAAATTCTTTCGCTGCATGCTTTGATGTAATTTATTCAGGCTCGAGGTAATTAGTTATTCGAAATGAAGTGTTATAGGACACTTGAAAGGATGTACGACCACAGTTAGGATCTCTACGAATTAAAGGTTCTTCTTTTGAGTTTACCACGAATCCTGTGCTGTTATTACATGGTGGCAGCGGGAGTTTAACTCTGTTCATCGTTTGACAACGTAAACCGTCTACGATGCCAGGAGGTGAAGGAGATTCCGGTTCAAGCCTTGGTGCAACGGCTCAGCCGCAAGCATCGCAATCAACAATGTTTCACCAGATCTTGCCGCCCCAGCATCTTGATCTGAAGACAACTGGAGAAATCGCCGAAAACTGGAAGTTATGGAAAGAGAAATACAACAATTATTTCGTCATTTCTCGATTAGAAAGAGAAAGTGCAGAGTATCAGCTCGCTATGTTCAAGCACGCAATCGGCGATGATGGTCTCAAGGTGATCAAAACCTTCAGTTATTCCGAAACGGAGAATGCGAACGACTGGCGTGTGGTTATGGGCAAGATGGAAAAGCATTGCATCGGCGAAGTAAACGAGATTTATGAGAGATATTGTTTCAACAAGAGGGACAAGCTTCCAACGGAAACGGTCGACAATTTCGTCGCTGAGTTGAAAACCTTGGCAAAGACCTGCAACTTTTGTGATTGTTTACGCGATAGTCTCATACGCGATCGTATCGTACTGGGAATCAAGAGCGAGCAAACCACTAAAAAGCTTCTAAGGATGAGAGACCTCACCTTGAATAAATGTATTGATGTTTGTCGCAGTGAAGAGGTTACCGCAATGCAGATGAAGTCGCTCGCCGAGCCCGTTGACACCGTTAATCAGGTCAAGTCGAAGAAAACAAAATCGGATAAATCTTCTGATGGAAAGTCAAACATGGAATCGAAGAAGATCTCCTGTAAGTTTTGTGGATATGAGCATATATTGGCAAGAAAGAAGTGCCCAGCGTGGGGAAAGACGTGCAATAAGTGCAAAGAAAAGAATCATTTTGCCAAGAAATGTACTAAGAGAGTACCTGTTTACAATATTGAAAGCGAAGAAGAGCCTGAAGAGATCAGTGTCGTGAGAATACAAGCTGTTAAAGAGAGGGTTGTATTTGCCGAGATGTTGGTTAAACAGCGACCAATTCGATTTCAAATAGATTGTGGTGCAAGCGCGAACATTTTACCTCTCAGATATGCCGAAGGCGAGGAACTCGCTCCGTGTTCGCAAACTTTGGTTATGTGGAATGGTACTAAAGTAAAACCTGTTGGCACCTGTGCCTTGTTGGTCGTGAATCCCAGGAACAATGAGAAGTTCAAGGTCAGATTTGTGGTTGTTAAAGAAAATCTGACGCCTTTGCTTGGTTTAAACACGACGGAGAAGATGAAGCTGTTAACTATTCACAAAGAGAATTTCGTAAATGTTGTGGAGAATGTGAGTGGTGGCCTGATAGATGAGTACCCAGATGTTTTTGATAAGGGTCTTGGAACGATACCTGGAAAAGTGCATCTTCAAGTCCATCCTGGTTCTAAGCCTCTGATCCTCCCAGCAAGGAAAGTTCCTGTGTCTATTCGTGAGAAGTTTAAAGAGGAACTGCAAAGGCTGGAAAGTCTGAAGGTCATTGCTCCTGTTGACGAACCGACCGAGTGGGTTAGTCAGATTGTGGTTGCTGTTAAGAAGTCTGGTGAGCTGCGTGTTTGCATCGATCCGAAACCTCTCAATGATGCCTTAAAGAGAGAACATTACCAAATTCCTGTTATTGATGATTTGTTGCCTGACCTCACAGATGCACGTGTGTTTACTAAGACTGATTTAGCATCAGCTTTTTGGCATTTGGAGCTTGATCATGAATCTAGCATGCTCACAACCTTCGCCACACCATATGGGCGATATCGTTGGCTTCGTTTACCTTTTGGTCTCAGCGTCTCAAGTGAAATATTTCAGAAGCGTCTCCACCAAGAGCTAGATGGTCTTCCCGGTGTTAAGTGCATTGCAGATGATGTTCTGATCCATGGCACGAACGAGGCCGATCATGACAGCAATTTGGAAGCGTTTATGAGCAGATGTCAACTGAAAGGCATCAAACTCAACAGTCAGAAGCTAGAGTTCAAGTGTGATGAAGTTCCATTCCATGGACACCTGCTTACCGCCGAAGGTCTAAAACCGGACCCTGAGAAAGTCAGGGCGATCGTTGAGATGCCACGCCCTGAGAAGCGAGATGACATACTGCGGCTAAATGGAATGGTTAACTCTCTTAGTCGTTTTCTTCCTAATCTGTCTGATGTCATGAAACCTCTCCGTGATCTTACCCATAAAGATGCGGTATGGTGTTGGGATGACCTGCAAGAAAAGGCATGGAATGATGTCAAGAATCTCATTGTATCTGCACCCGTTTTGGCGTACTACAAGCCCAGTGAAGTGCTTGAAATCCAGTGTGATAGCAGTCAGAGTGGGTTGGGCGCAGCACTTATGCAAAATGGGCACCCCATTGCGTACGCCAATAGAGCCTTAACAGAAACTGAATCACGCTATGCGCAGATTGAGAAGGAGATGATGGCAATTGTTTTCTCAGTGGAGAAGTTCAATGATTACACGTTCGGCAGGAGGACTATCGTCCACACTGATCATAAGCCTCTAGAATCGATCGTCAAGAAGCCACTTCATCGTGCTCCTAAGAGATTGCAAGGAATGATGATCCGTTTGCAGAAGTACGACTTAGAAGTCCGATACGAGCGAGGGAACAAAATGTTTCTGGCGGACACACTCTCCAGGGCGTATCTTCCATCGTGTACGCAAGTTGAGTTGGAATTTGAAACCATCAACATGATGAACTATCTACCAATATCTGAAGCAAGGCTCCTGCAGATCCAGCGTGAAACAGAGAAGGACGAGTCCCTTCAAGCTTTAAAGGCCGTTATTCAGCAGGGCTGGCCTGAACACAAGAGTGCCCTGCCACCCGTTGTCTCTCCGTATTTCAACATGAGAGACGAAATGTCCGTACAAGATGGGCTTATTTTCAAGGGAGAGAGAGTGGTGGTCCCGAAAGCTGCAAGAGGCGAACTACTCAGGAGAATTCACAACTCACACCTGGGAGTTAATGGGAGGTAATTAGTTATTCGAAATGAAGTGTTGTAGGACACTTGAAAAGATGTACGACCACAGTTAGGATCTCTACGAATTAAAGGTTCTTCTTTTGAGTTTACCACGAATCCTGTGCTGTTATTACACTTGTCTGGCCTCGTGGCTTAGTTGCCGGATAGAAGACTGGTGATCAAAATCCTGGATTTGTGGAATCGAATCCCACTGAGGTCAAAGAAACGTTTTCAAAACTTGTGACGTCCGCATTGCCTTACTTGGCGACGCCCTGTAGGAAGGTCATAGATTTAGCACTTAAACTTAACGCTACAGAATTCATTCTCTAATTTCTCAGGTCGTAAAAAATAACGTTAGGATGTGGGAGGCTTACCAACATTACATTTGTCGTCGATAAAAGGCAGGACAGTAACTTCAGGTTTGCACTGACAACAATATTCACCCAACTTTGGACAATAAGTGCAAGTTCCTCCATAGTTACAGGGGCTGCTGGTACATGGGCGAATGCTAAACAAAGACTGAAACAAGGTGAACGGTACGGTTAGGACATTAAATATGAGTTTTCATATATTATTTTATCAACTTCAATTAACCTCTGCAATGCATTGTTAATTTATTATCTTGGAAGGTTTCTACGTTTGGTCCCTGACGTCCTCCTTCGCAGTGCAATCTGCATGGTCTCCTACCCGGCACTCACACGGGCTATTGGACAGGCCACGCATTATATAAGTAGTCTGGGGACTTTCGTCTGCGCATGACAATTTAATACTCTGGTTTTCTGAGGAAATACTAACCGGAAAGTAATCAGCAAAACAAATGTTCCTGTCACAGGACTATTTATCCATGCTATTGAAAAGGAACTCTAACTGCTAGAAATCTAAAAAGCTATTTTAATTCTGCATCTTAACCCTATTCAGACCGGGCTGTTTTTGGTCTTCTGGGACCTGGGGGGGAAGGCTGATCCTTTGACGTCCGCAAAAAAAGCTGGTGACGTCATATGACGTAACAATTACGTCAGGTTCTGAAATGGCGGCCATCTTGGATCTGCCATCTTGGATTTCTTGATTTTTCCAGAACCAGAAAACTTGCCAAAATTGACCAAAAAGTAACGGAAATCAATAAAAGAACACGAAATTGCTATAAAAATGTACAATTTACTTCAGAAAAGTTATACTTTTTCAATGAAAAGGTGAAAATTTAAAATTTTGAAAAAACAGGCTGTCAAAAAGTGGTTGCCATGGTAAAGTCAAACTTGATGGACAAGCACTTGCTATGCCAAATTGTTCCCAGATAAATTTTAGGAAAAGTCACTAAGTTTGATGGGTTTAGTTTGGTTATGAAAAAAGGTATAAACGTCCAAAGTCAGTGCCGACACAATCGGGCCCCCCCCGGTCTGAATAGGGTTAAGAATTGTTTTGGAAAGGTATTGTAATATCGAGCTGTGAAATCCTCGTTAAAATGAATGTTTATTCAGCTATGTTCTAAAAAATTTTTTTTCAATATGGCTTGGATCGAGCGGAACTCGTAAGCGTAGAGTAAGAGTTCCGATTGTTATTGCATATTGGTATTACGAAAGAAAGCTGCTTAAATACTAGCTCTCGGAACTTTCCGTTTCTAATCAATTTTATGTAGACAGCTCAAAGCCAGGAAATTAAATATATTTACTTCAGTCCAGTGCAATATCCTAGAACCAATTTGTAGTGTTATCAGCTGCTCTGTACGACCTGTTCTTAGGTTAGATCTTGAATACTAGTTCCTTCTAGCTGTTTACTCTGCTGTTAAACTTATTTTAGTTGAAAGGTTTACCGAACTATATGTAGTGTATTGGTAACGCTGTGGTGCGGACGGACGGACGTACGGATGTACGGACGAACGTACGGACGGTCACGTGACCATTACGTCACTACCAAAATTTCTTGGCTTGATAGGTTACCAAATTTCCTTAGCAATGGTGCTCCGCTGACGCGCTAGCGCGCCGGCTTCGCTATTAGCATATTGTGAGCATACCAGTTATTATAGGAAATTAACGTTCCATGAAATTAACGCGAATTGTAAAAATTCGCGCAAATTTAAGTCGCACTAATTTTTGTGAGCGTTAACTTCCGCGTTGTTAATTAAGTGGAGCGTTAATTTCCGCGACCTTAATTTCCATCATTTTAATCCCAAATTCTGGATCCAGTCTGAATTTCTTGACACCTACAAACAACAGCTTTCCTAAATTTAGGCAGAATGTAACGCACATTATTAGTAAAGAAATTGCTTCAAACACCTGTAGATTTGTTTTGTTATTGATTTTTAAATTCCGTCATGAAATAAATTTGTTTCAGTTGAACCAAAAAGTGTTTATCGCGTCAATTTCCCTCATTTTGGACTTTTACACCCTCTTTCGCGCTAATTTCCTTTATTGTGGAGTAATTTTCCGTTCAATTCGCGTTAATTTAGCCCTCGTACGCACAAGCAAAGTCACACCCCCACCGGGGTACAAGAGGGGAGAGGGGGTTGATGGAACCCCTCCCTGGGTTTTTGCTGTGTTTGAATATTTCGGCGAGACTTTGCGTTTGGTAGAAAGCATTTGATGTGCTCTACAAGATGATGTATATATTATGGGTTGTGGTGCTGCTGGGGGCCTGTGACGTCATCCAAATCCATTTGTATTTTACCAAAAATAAGAAATTATGAAAAAACGGCGGAAAATGAAAATTTTTGATGTTGTCCTGTAATAAGGTATATAAGAAGGTCATGTAACTAACCTTTTTTGAAATACCTGAACTACTACTGTGAATCACCTGAACTACTACAGAAACTGTCAATTGTCTGAACTACTACAGAAGCTGTGAATTGCCTGAATTACCACAACTACCTAAACTTAACTACTGTGAATTACCACTGAATTACCAGAATTATCTGAGTTACCACAAGACACTAGAGTGTACGTGTGAAGTCTACGATTCAACACTTTACGAGTTCCAATTTGTTCCTGAATCTTTGCTATTGTGCTATTTTGCTTTGCTATTGTGGACGAGTTACAGCGGTCTAGAACCTTGGCATCCCTTAACAAGTGCCATGCAGCAAGTTTAAGTGCTCTCCCAAGCTTTCCCCCGTCGTTTCTCCCTTCATCGGCGCCCCAGCTGTATCATTTTACCTTCGCACAACGTCCGTGCATTTCGAAGACTTATACCCGTTTGGGTAGCCAAAAACCTCTTGTTGCATTCTCTCGTTACATTCCATAAAGAACAAAGAGGCACAAAAAGTTCTTAGAACATCACCGAAACTGTAAACAGGGAAGTACTAGAACGAGCATGGGCTGCAGTGGCGACAGTACCTACTCTCCCAGATTTTTTTTCTCCGGATTTTCCTGTATCTAGATGTTTGCATCGATCCACGAAACAGACACTTTCTAATTTTAATTTGATCTTGAATATGCTTATACAGAGATCGTTAGTCGTTGGGACTGTTACGAAATTTGTGTTATTTTGATAAACCGCGGCAATACAACAATGCCACAAACTAGGAACAGAGAAATGAGAAGTTTTCATCAGCATACCTCAGTTGTAGTTCCGTAGTAGTCATAACTGGGCCTTTCTTGTATTTTATGAGGCTCCAGATATCTTTCTGAGCTGCTTAGTTCACAGGAATGAAACCCGTTGTCATCGCTTCTTTCGAAGTTATAGGATAAGCAAGCGAAGGGGCCATATTCCATGCACAGAAAGGAACAGTCTAAGACATCTTTAACTTCCCTTACTGCTGTCACATTTCCAAGCAATGCCTTGCCATCCAGTTTGTAAAATTTTCTCTCTTTCTTCTTGTAACGTTGACCAAGAGTGAGAAATCGCAGTAAAAGGAGCACAGTCGTCAAAACAGCGATGAACTTGAAAGACAGCATTTGCAGCGTACCTTGATCCTAGAAGTACCGTTTCGCCGTCTCAAAAGAATTTGGGCAGCGGGGCTCTCTCGCAGCTTCACAGCTCGTTGTCGCTGCTACGCGGCTCAAATTAATAATTACCTGTGATATTTCTTCGTACTAAAGGGATAACCTTGGAAACGCTATTAAAACTTTAGTGCCAGAGAAAAATCTTTTCTCTAAAATGCTCTTTAAACATTGGGTGAGTATAATCTCAATCCAATGAATATTTTATACCTTACTCTTAATAGCTGTATACAACAACCTGTTATTGTTTACAACTACCTGTTTCACAGTATCCTTACCCATGTATATAAGTTATGATATTTGATCCTGTAACTGCACGCAAAACTTTTTTTACGATAGACACATAGTGAATTGAAAATCGACAACAATCTATAATCACCAAGCAGGGCACCTGACGGTTTCGGAAAAGGCGTAATGAACTTAACTAAAGCAAAGAAAAGAATGTTTCATGCAGGTGCTTACTGCTGAAGGTTAATTTCAACTTTCAGTTCGAAATAGCTCTATTGTAAAAATAGTTTTCTTGTAGTTACAAGACCTAAATGTTTACATAACAGCCATGGACACTACGAAAACGAAACGGCGCTGGATATATTTTGCATCGTAAACGAGATTATACATTGCACGAGCGGTTTAGCATTACTACCACCTAATGACCGTTAAAAGCAATAATAACGTTGTGTACTTTCCTCTTTCAAGAGCAAACAAACCGCTAATAATGTCTGTGCGTATTAATTTATGGCTGTGTTGCCGATTACCTGTGAAATAATCCGTATCCCAATTTTGTAAACAAATAGATGCCTAAAATAAAATTCTCAAACAAGCTTTATGAGTAACCCCTTATTACCGTTTTGTGTCACATGAATAGACTTAGGAACTGTATGTCAGGTATGTCAAGGATTGCATTTCCATACCCCTGATGAAACATAGGGGTGGTTACTGAGGCTGTGTTTGTTAAAAAGAGTGATGGGCCTGCACGACTCCCACGTGCGTGTTTTAGCCTTTTAAAATGGCTTTAAATTTTAAGCCAGTGGTTGCAACCGGAGTTTTGATTTGTGTTATAATTAAAACTTGATCCTCTTTGTAGTGTTTAAAAGAGTCACGAGCCTGCAGGACTCCTACGTGCTTGTTTACCTTTTCTAGAGTTTTGCTGTCATGAGTACAAGGGAACGCCCTCTTTTGTTTGATATTAGGGGCAGTTGCTTGAAAATGTTTTTGCGCAATGGTTGCTGTTTTATAAAATGCCAGCTGTTCATGAGTATTTGTTTTACTGATATTGCTGATATTGTGTTACAAAGGGTAAGATTTTCTTATTTTGTTTTTGTTTTTGTCGAAGGGGTTGATTTCTGTCTTTAGAAATAGCTTCTGAGAGGGTTGTTTGAATAAAGTTCTCTGGGCATCCTCTCTTTAGAAGACTTGTTTTTTCTTAAGTTCGTGATGCTCTCTTCAAATAATGCTTAGTTCTGAGTGACCAGGGCCTCTCCTTTGACGACGCCTCCTTTTACTCCGGATGGATGGCAAGTTGAAAAATGGGTGTACTCAGACTCCTGGTGTACTAAAATGTTTCGGTGGGTGCGTACATCTAGCACCGACTCAGTTTTAAATCTTTCGCCTTTGTAAACAGTAGTTTCCAAGAAGTTTTCTTCTGTTTTGGATACTTCAGCAATAAACTTGATAGTTTAATTGATGTTGTTTGTTACACTGAACTGTGTAATCTCTTCTCTTCTCTGGTTCTCCCTTAGGGAGAAAATGTCATCGATGAATCGTTTCCAGACGAGCAGTTTTAAAGCGCTTTGATTTAATATCTCTGTTTTTACCTTAGCCATGAAAATATTTGCGAAAGCAACTCTCATTTTGGTGCCCATGGCAGTTCCATGTATTTGTAGGTAGTTTTTCCCATTAGAGCGGTTTTCAATTGAGTGTCGAAAGCAATTCACGTTTTGCTTTGGTTTTGCTTTACTTCGCTCTGTGATTGGTTAAAAAATCTCGCGCCACTTTCACGACCAATCAGAAGTAAAACTCAAACCAATCGCAACTTGCTCGCGCGCATTTTCCCGCGCGGCTTGGCGCTGGTTACATGTATTTGCTTCGAGTTCTGATTGGTTCATTGGGTAATTTGTGTTTGTTGTGATTGGCTGGGGTAATTACTTTGGTTTTGGTTTTAAGACACTCATTTGAAAAGCGCTCTAAATTGGAAGGAGTTCTCCGCTGAGATAAGTTTGAGCGCTTTTTGCAGTAGTCGTGTAGGGATAGGAGGTTCGTTTCTCTGGAAAGCTTTGTATGCGTTGCATACTATGTTTATTCCCTCCTCTTGTGGTATATTTGCATATAAGCTCGTAATGTCCATTTTGAAGATTGTGTCTTCTGAAACCTTCGTTTTCTCTAAGAAATACGATGAAATGAGTAGTAGTATCTTTCAGATATGACTTCCGTTGTTGTGCTATAGGCTGAAGGAGTTTATAAACGGATGATGATGGTTTTCGTGTTGCAATTGGGCCGTCACACCTGGACTGGGGTAGGTTTGTGTATCTTTGTTAGGGTGCAGATTATTGGAATACGGAGGGGTTCTGGTGTTTGACAAAGCCATCTTTTGGTCATTTCATATTATGTGGTTTCCAAGATAGAGTTCGCTAAGAAGCTGTTGGACCTTTGGTTTGTCTCCTCTGCCAATTAGGATTCACAAGAGGTCTGTAGTGTTCTCTGTTATCTAGCTGGGTTTGACCTTTTTTTAATTCTATCAGTCAATGTTTAGAACTACTGTTGTAGTTCTTTAGTCTGCCTTTTTAAGGTTAATGTTGGTGTCACGCTTTAGGGCTTTAAGTGCGTCGCGTTCAGCGGGATTGAGATCATCCTTTGGCTCGGAATTTTGACCATGAGACCTCACTGGAGATAATTGTGTCCTTCTTTGTTAACTTTTAAAAAGGTAATCGATGCGATAACGACCGCTAGTAATCCGTAATTCTAAAATGCAACACAAATAATCCATTATCTTTAGATTTAGTGGCCAATAATCCGTATCCCTTATCTAAAGGCCCCTAATAAACCATAATCCTAAAACCCTAACAGGGCCTCACCTGTGGTTTCTATACAGACAAGGGGAGTTAAAAGGTGCAGATTTTGACATTAGAAATTTATATAGCGTTGTTCTAGATGGTAAGGTTGCTATAAATATAAAATGAGTAAAAGAACCATCTTTTTGACCCGTCTAAGCTTCTAAAATTGCAGAATGGTCATATCCTTTGTGACTTCTTAACTCTGTAAGGGTTGTCAGTAAAGCTCTAGAATGTTTATATCTTCTATTGAATAACCGTCTAAAACTACTATCAATGACCACTGAAGTTAAAGCTCTTTTGCGGTAGTTTGCTACGACACTGCTTGTTATGCAATACGTAAACTTCGAAATGTGACTTTAAAATAAGGAGCAATGAATTTGTCTCAAGTCTTTGACTTAGAAGGTCGTCCAAAATACAGCCAATGAGCTGGAGGTGGTGGTGGTGGTGGTAGTGTGTAACGGGAATGTAAGTGTATCTGTGTGTGTCGTGGAGGGCGGGATGGGCCTCGGCTTCTTCCACTCTTTCAATTCAGAGGCGTAGGAATGGTCTTCCTGAGTGTGTAGAGTGTGTATTATGCAAGCATTCGGTTCACTCCTTATAACACCAGCGTTGTAATGGTTGTTTTTGTTGACCTGGTAATTATATCCACCAACACCAATAAAGCTAAAGCAATTCGCTGACATCGTATGCATCGGAAATTGAACAGTGCCATCCACCAGCCAACCAAGACTGAATCAGAGGAGAAAGCTCGCCATTAGCTTTAACCCTTTCCCTCCTGAGCCCCACTATAGTGGGTCCCTGCATCATAACCTTCAATATTTTGTCAAATTCCGTGCAATTTTGTCATCAAAATGGCCTTGGAAAAAACTGTTCATTTAAGGAAAAAATACTACAAGTGATGTAAGGGGCTTTTCAACTTTTTTGTTATTTGAATGTTTTGAACCCAGTTTAATCAAAGCCAAACTCCTTTCAATGAGTTCAATATAAATTATGAATTACACTCATCAGATTTTTCAAATGGATACTGAGTTTGTATTTTCTAGTGTGAAAAAAGGGTGTTACTTCATGGTGACAATTTCTCACGAAAACTGAGAAAGTTGGGGCAAACCTTTACCAACATGTCGAGATTACTATCATAATGTCCTCCTTTGGGTGCAGTAAAGGAGTTTATAAGGAATGAAGGAGCAAAGCTGATACAAAGACTATCTTTTGAATCATCAAGCGTCCTTCACCAGCTGCAACGCAAACACCATGTAACATATCACGTAGCCCTATTCTGACTGAACAAATTTATTTTTGTGGGACCCGAGGGGGGATTTCGCCCCACATCCCTTCCCTTAACTCCGCGAAATGTTAAAGCTATGACAGTAGTCAATCAGTCAGTCATTCAATCAATCAATCAATCAATCAATCAATCAATCAATCAATCAATCAAGCAAGCAAGCAAGCAAGCAAGCAAGCAAGCAAGCAATCAATCAGTCAATCAATCAATCAGTCAATAAACAGAAAGAGATTGAAAGGTTAAAAGTAAAGTTGAAAGACACATGTCGAGAGAGGAAGTAAACAATTAACCTACTTGCACAATTCCAGACCATCCTCCCATGCTGCGCATAGCTGGCTGTAGGTAGCTAGAGTCGCTCCGTGAAGATCACAAAATCGATCCGCATCATAATAAGTCAGGCCACAACGGCCAACTTCACTATGGTGTACGTTTGTATAGGCTTGAGAGAAAACCACGCCACTTAAATCTGTAAACCAATCAGAATGTCGCATTTATCATGAGACAGGATATCATGTGGCTTATCAAGAGTTAGCGCACTGTGAAATAAAACAAATAACAGTGCCAGTGCATGGCTTTCATGAGAATTCGGCTTGTTGGTCATTTTTCGGGGGAGTGGGGATGGCGCAGTAGTGAGAGCACTCGCCTCTCACCAATGTGGCCCGGGTTCGTTTCCCGGACCCGGCGTCATGTATGGGTTGATTTTGTTGTTGGTTCTCGTCCTTGCTCCGAGGGTTTTTTTCTCCGGGTCCTCCGGTTTTTCCCCCCTCCTCAAAAACCAACGTTTCCAAATTTCAATTCGATCTGGATTTCGATCGGGGCGACAGGTTTATCAGTAGAAGACTGTTTAGTGTCACCCTCGTTAAAAGAAGACAATTTATTATTTTTTTTTTTACTATACTTCTTCTTTTTGCCATTCATGGACACATTATTATCCATGAGAGCGTGTTAAAACGTACCTTATCCTACACTAAACATTTTCCTATATCCCTATTGTATCCAATACTCTGAATAAAACAGCTCAAGTGTCAGCGAGTTAATCTAATGGAGTAATAAATCCTTTACTCGCCCATGTTTAATTAACTCATTGCCGGCATTCTTGTAGGAATGGGGGATGGTTAGATAGAATTTTGAATGCCACTTTGAAGGATAGTGAAAATTTGAGATACGCAAACTGCGGTTTGAACCACTCGAATTAGTTTCCCAAAGCCGCTTCCTGAAATAAACGCTGTGACGAAATTCTAAATCTCGGTTTTTGAAATTATTATTATTATTATTATTATTATTATTATTATTGTTGTTATTTCTAGCTTTTTCATTGCATGGTTAACCACACATGAATATGAGCGAATAACCCAGCTTGCCGTGACGTTCAAAGTCTTGTTGCGAAGCAGAAGTTTTGTTTAACTATGTGGCCAATAAACGTAATTATAACCAAGTATCATCTCATATCCAACATGAACATAAGCAATTATTGACTGGCCCCAAGGGAAACAGTGAGTTTTGTTTCCTCGAGACACTCAACGTTCCCCGAGGAGATGTTATAACTTCAACTCAAAAACAGAACAAATTACATAATTTATGTGACTAAGGAGTTGAGATCCGTCTTGTTTAGTTCTTCAAAGCTTTGTTGTAAGTTTTGTTCCAGTGTATTTAAGCTTAAAAAGATATTTTTGTAAATATTTGTAAGGCCTTGTTGTGTAATGGAATAAAACATCCTATTATTAAAAAAATATATCTATATCTTGTTCCTTACAGAACTCTTTTAAAGGATCCTAGTCAGGCACGCCTTTGTTATTGTTTTGATCTGAAATGTGCGATCAAATTACTCGTCGAACGTGACAAAACGTCTCAACAGTTCAACTAGTAAAAATATAAATTGTAGCCTGAAGCTGAAATTTCTTCGCTTGTTTTTTATTTTAGTGGCAGTAAAAGGGCTTTCGATTATTTTCAGCGCATTTTGGCGGCTGTTCAAAAAGCTAGAACTCAAAGAATGTTTGTGTTCGTAAGCCGGCCAGCCTCCCAGTCCGCCTACCCAAAAACAAACTATATTCAGCGAGCGCTCGCGGAATATGATTTACAAGCGAATCTAGAATCATAAAGGTTTGGAATCTTGTTCAATTGGGTATTCTTGACTTTCCCATCGCCATAAAACACAAAAGGCGAATGCACGGAGGGCAGAAATGTTTCCAAAACTCACTCGATCACGCCGCTCTGACCACCGCTCCGAACCGCATTTAGTTTTAATTGATAGCGCTAGATAAAGCGAGAACATTTCACATTCCTTTCAAATAGAAGAAACTCTTTTGTTAATAGCTTTTATTTTCTTTGTTATCATCGCACAGGATGGATATTCATTTCAATTTTCAAACTACATGAATTGCCATGAAAACAAAGCGTACTGCAGCTACATTGTAGCTAAGGTGTCGACTGCGGCTAACAGATCTGAAATGTTCGCAAACCATTCTTTCTCCTCCTTTTCTGCAATTCCAGGGATTAGTTTCTGGAAAAAATTGAAGTGTTGTTCTTAGGCATCGAAGTCTTTGAAGCTTTTGCTTTAGCGTCGCTACCAACACTGCAGAGCGAGTCCCGTCGTCACATTTAGAAGACCAAAACATTTCAGCGCGTGAAGAACGCGCACCGTAATGAAGTAAAATGTCGGCGAATAAGCTTGTCCAGCCTTTCAATCTATTGGATATCTTTTGCTTCACTAGTGCAATAACCAAGAAAAATAGCAAAATAGCAAACAACACCAAAATAACCGGCCAGATGTAACCGCTATTAATTTTTTAAGGCCAAAAAATTAAAGGAAGGCCCAAACTGGCCGTATTGGTGCGGATGTAGCCGGATTTCAATTCACTGTGAAAAAATCGTGATTTTAGATGGCATAGAAAATGGCGGATTTCTCACTCGATGCGCGCAAAGCACTGTGGGTGACTAGGATCCTTTAAGGTTTTAACATTTTGTGTTGCTTTGTTTGTGGATTTCGAGCTTTTATCCGCTATCAGTTGTTTAATTTCTTCTTCTGTTCGGACTTAAAAGCGTTTCGAGGCCATCATGGAGAAAAAAAAATTACTCTTGACGCGGCTGGACACAAATTGCCGCGGTTTCTAGGCACAGGAAATGATTATGTGCGAGTGAAAGTTCAAATGGTTGTTTCCCTAGGGGGTTATTGAGTTTTGTTCGCCCTCGGAAGTTAGACTGTCTTGACCCATGGCAAGTGACACGTTCTTGTCCAATCAAAAAGAGCTTTTGAGTTGGGAGGTATTACGGTGTTATATGAACCGCTTAGTGTTACTCACCAATATTGCATCTGTCATCGATAAATGGACGGACAGCAAGTCCAGGTTTGCATTGACAGGAAAATTCTCCTAACCTTGGACCATCGATGCACGTCCCGCCATAATTACACGGGTTACTGAGACACGGGTAAAAGCTTAAAAGAGACTAAAACACATCAAATGGAACTGTCATTAGATATTGCTCTTTTCATAATTCCCCCCCAAAAAACATTTTCATGATGGGTTAGGAGGTCCTGTGTTCTACTTCAGCAGGCATATTGAGCGATGAGGGGGCTACAGATTAACGAAAAGAAAAAACATACGGACTGTTGAAATAAACGTCGCGACAAGATTATATGATTTTACTGCCGGTAAATTATAAAAAGATTCAAAATTCTAAAACAAAAATACTTTTTTTAACTAAAAAGCTCCTGATCTACAACCGTTTTGTTTGCTTTCAATTCACATGAAAACAACGATTAAAAAAAGCACTTTTAAAAGGCGTCTTCAACCACCCTGTCTTTGTCCTTTTTGTGCTAAGCACATATAAACGATAAGCTTCCACCTAAGAAAGGTGTCCAGTTTGCATAAAATTTCCTTAGATTTTTCTATTTGATTATTTATTTTTCAATAAAAGAATAAATAAAAATTTTGTTATTGAAAAATAATAATACAAAAAAAAAGAAGTTTTCATGAACTTACTTCGAAAGTGATCCCATAGTAATCATAGTGTAGAGTTTCTTTAATTTTATCAGGTTCCAAAAGCCTTTCCGATTTGCTTATTTCACAGAAATGTAAACCGTTCTCGTTTACTGTTCTGTTGAGATGAAAGGACAGGCAGACGGAGGGACCATAGAAAGGAACAGTCGAAGACATCTTTGACTTCCTTCACTGCTGTCACATTACCAACCAATGACTCTTCTTGCAGTTTATAAAACCCTCTTGTAATGCTGGTTTGATGTCCGAATGCAAGGAAAGACCACATTAAGAAACACTTTGTCCAAAAGACAATATACCTGAAACTAGACCGGAAAGGATCCCAAACGTTAGCAGTATTTATGCCAGGTCACGAGTACAGTAAACACCGGTGTATGAAAAAAAAAAAACAAAAAAAAAACGGCGGAACAAGAGCCTTTAAGGTAAAATTTGTAATTTAGCATTTAGACTCCCTTCAAATAAGAATCTTCTCCAGCCAATAACTTGAGGTTCACGTTTGAACCACAAAGAAAATATGAAGTTCTTGAAAAAGTGAGTTAATCTGACATCCACAATGAATGTGCCTGTTGTACACAATTGCCTCTGCAGGGCAATGTTTTTTGACACCTTGACATTTCAATGAAATTCAACCCTGAGCGAACAGACGTGATAACCAGAGAAAGCGTATAAAATTTAGTTCACTGAGCAAAGTTTGAGACAAAGGGTGAGAACCGACTTCTAACAATGCATTTACAAGATACAGAAACCTACAGATATTTGTATGGGTTACCTCCTGCCACCCGCCATGCAGGCCATTAAAATGTAATAAATTATCGGCCTTATGCGCCTTTTGGCGCCAAGAGAAGTGATGATGATGATGATGATGATGATGATGAAATTATCGTTTTGTTCACTCGTTCTTAAACCATATCGCTCACTCACTCGTAAACTCAAGAGTAAAATATGATATAAAAAAATTCCTATTTATTCAGTAACGTGACTAGTTTGTTCAGATTGAAGTATTATAAAAAAGTTTGTCTCTTTGCTAAGCAACTCCAAAAAAATATTCAGCGCAAATTAGTTCTATAGAACGTATTTGTTTGCACAGCGTAAAACATTCCTGATGGGGGTATTGATAGTTTAGCCCCGAGGTTCTAACAATTAAGAGGCCGTCTCCCCAAGAGTGTCGACCTCGGACTCAAAAATAGATTTCCTTCAAATTTCTACCACAAATACTACTATCTATCTCTACTACTAAAATGCAGTTGAAATGATCCAAAAGTTTAGATTGCTCCGGTTTTGAGGATTTAATTGTTAGTATACCGTAAGTGACTAACATTTGCCTATCTTGAGAGCTGTAAAAGACTTCGCGCATTCAAAACCTTCAAATTTACACACATTTGACAGATTATTACTTCTTTTTACCGCCCCTGTATCACTTAAGCATTTTTCCGATCAAAATCCCAAGAAATCGAAACTGATTAATGAACTAATTGAATAAGTGACTCGAACTGCACGAAATAGTGCTTTTAAAACAAGCCAAAATTCTCAATTAAGGCACCTAGGCCAGAGGTAAAATTAAACCCTTTCTAGGCATAGATATAGAACTATTTTCAAGAATTATGCAATAAAACTTGCGGCAGAATGCGATTCTGAAAAATTGTTTCGAAGTTTAGATAGCCATTTTTGCAAATGGCGTCTTGCGTGAAGACATGAATTCTTAGTTCGAAACATAAAATTTTTTCGCTGTTTTTGCTACAAAACCGATTCTGGAGGTCCAAAGCCTCAAAGTGACTTGATTTGCCACCCACCTTGTTCAGATAACTCTTCTCCTATCAAAGGATTCCGCGGTTTCATTGAGGTGACGAAAAAGCCTTTTTCTTCTGGTCGTGAGATACCACGAGGAAGGTATAAGCTGTACTTAACTGATGAGTTCCAGTCGCTTTGATTCTTTAGCTTCAGGGAAAACGATAAACGAAAACGATCCCAACCTCACCATGTGGACTTTATTATGCAACGCGATAGCTTGATGTTCGCTAACAACATTTTAGTTTTAACATCATAATAATAACAATAATAATGTTTAATACTTCTATAGCGCTTTTTACATTCACATATGATCAAAAGCGCTTTACAAACTTCAAAAATCCTCTCTAATAATAAATTACATGATTTAAACGAAATTATCTAAAAACTGAATGACTAACTAAACTATTTACATTATATTGCATAGGACAGTTAAAGAAAATTGGAATATGCCATTCTGAATAAATGCGTTTTTAGCATTGTCTTGAAAGTAATTATATTAGTCTGGTCTCTTATCCCTTTTGGCAGTGCATTCCAGGTTTTGGGGGCAGATGCCCTGAACGATCTATCACCTAATGTGACTTTGTACCGACAAGTCGGATCTTCTAGGATCAGTCCATTGGACGCTGACCGTAGAGAATATCTATTGTTTCCCTTGATAGATAGTAAGTTCCTTAAATACTGCGGTGTTTTAAAATGAATTGCCTTGAAAGTTAACAACCCTATTTTATACTGAATCCTATATTCAAGTGGGAGCCAATGCAGCTTGAACAAAACCGGCGATATGTGATCGAATATAGGCGTGAAAGTAATTAAGCGCGCTGCAGTATTCTGGAGACGTTGTAGCTTGGACAGATGTACAGCAGGCACATTATATAGTAAACCGTTACAGTAGTCAATTCGTGCCATAATTACTGCTTGCACAAGAAGCTTAGCACTATCCTGCGTAAGGTTACCTGCGAATTTGTCTGATATTGTGCAGATGGTAGTATACAGACTGGCAGATCTTATTGATATGAGTTGACATACTTAAGTTACGGTCAAACCAGGCTCCTAAATTACGTACAGCGGCAGTCTCCACTGATAAATCTACATGACCGACTTTGATATGGTCAAACTTGATCTTACTTAGTTGTGGCTTAGTGCCGATAAGGATTATCTCTGTTTTATCTGAGTTCAACTTAAGCTTATCTAGTTTCATCCAGTTACTGATGCTTGCGATGCACCTCTCCATTGCGCTGACTGCCTCCGCTTGGTCCGCCTCTGAATCTGCTTGGAATGATAGATATAACTGCGTATCATCTGCATAGGCGTGTGCATCAGGTAGATGAGACTTGAAGACTTCAAACAATTTGCTTGCATACACAGTGAACAGGAGGGGTCCTAAGCATGAGCCCTGAGGCACGCCGTGGTGTACGTCAAGCGTCTTGGATGTGCAGCCCTCATAGCAAATGCGCTGTGATCTTTGAGACAGGTACGATGAAAACCAGCTTAACGGAGTTCCAGCTGAATATGGCAAGAGTTTCAGGATCTATATATTAAAATAAGTGTCTGAGAAGATGGTAGCATTGTAGAGGGTTGTCATATCTTGTGGTCAGGATTCAAAATTAATTTTAAGTTTAAATTATTGCCTTTTTTGACCCTCCCCCACCCTTCAGAATGTATGTTCTAAATTGTTTATGGTGATCGCACGAACAAACGTTACAAAAGTTTAAGTTATAGTACGACAAAAGGACTAAAGACACAACTTGAGACTCGCAAACTATACGTATTTTAGGAAGCATGGTGTAGACTGAAGCTCGAGCAGTGGGGAGCCACATACATAAACCAACCGGAAACCAACTGAGCTGTTTTACCCTGCCAACCTCTAAGCCCCGTAGTAGATAGAAAACAACTTTGCTTGACTAACTGAAACCAGCTTCAAAAAAGGAACGCCCGTCAAGACAGAGGACATGACAGCCAATAACTCATCCAGCGGCTCGTCAACAGGGGAGTGGCCCTGAAAGGGGAAGGGGGGGGGTTGGGGTAGAGGTATGTCTTGACAGACACAAATGCGATGCAATATCTAAATGCGTTAATGATTTAGCTCAGTATTCGCCAAAACTGTTTCTTTTTTTTCTTCGAGATGTTGTTGTAAAATATTGATGCCTGACACGCGACTGAGGCTCGTTGCTCGTGCGCGAGCCTCCCTTGGACGTACAAACAAACTCATATCTCCACCCTAATACGAGGGATGGGGTTGACGGACTCTTGGGTTTTCGTTGTGTTACAATATTTCGAAAAGATTTTGCCTTCTTAGACAGCCTTGATGTGCTCTACAAGATGAGGTAAAAAATTCGAAATTATCCTAAAGCAGGCAAAATTGAAAATTTTTCATACTACAGTAGGTGCTTTGTGTCGACATTTATACACCGAAAAAAGGTGAAAAACATGCATGCATTTTATATCAAACTTTGCCATAAAGTGGCTAAGGGATATGCGTAAAGTTACTGAAAAAGGCAGGTTCTGATAAAATACCCTTTTGAAGAAATTGACAGCCCCCCCCTGTCACCTTGTACGTCCCAGGATTAAGCATCATTTTTACTTACAACACCGACACTCGTGAATAGCCTCTTCCACCAAACGAATTAGGTCCGCCTTTCGATCTTTTGCTCGAAAAGGTACCTCAAAATGGTGAAGTATTGTTTTGAGCATGACAACATTGAAAACGCCTATTTTTCCACTCTTATAATAATCACAAAGGTCATAGGTGTCAAAGACTACTGGATTTGTCAGCCCGATTTCTTCATTTATATCCTCCCTCAAGACGCAACGGTCTGTTTCCCGAATAAGGGCCTCGATATCCTGACTTTCATCTTCTTCTGGCTGCGCTGCCGCATCCTTTGACGTAGCGCTAGATCCTAGCCGCGAGACCTCTGCCGTGAACCTAAACGTGAAACGAAGCCGATAATCTGGGTCTTCGTAAGCCACTCCTCTCTTTCAAACAGTCATTCGTTTCTTTCATTTCGTGTATTACGCATGCTATGTGCAACTTGATCTGGGTCAGCCTTTCTCCCTGTTCTTTCTCCCATGTCAAACTTCGCCGTCAGTTACATCCGTACTTTCTCCGAAAAGCGAACACCACCCGTTCTAGGTTTTCCGAGAGCCCATCCAATATCCAAAAACGAAAAAGTTTCTTCGCTTGAGACCGGCGCATCACAAGGTTGATTTTTGGTAGTTTTAAATTGATAATCATCTATAGAAGCAAACTTTTCTGCCCAGTCCCTCCGTATTCTGTCGTACAAAGTTTTAGTCTTTCTAACGGCAACCTCATGTACTCCTACGTCTATGTGCAATTCAAGTTCTGAAAACGATTCAAACGCATTACTACAACCTTCTTCGAGGCACACGAACACCAATGTTTCGCCGTCATCTTCGGTTTCTTCTTATTCACTTGACACTTTTTTGTCGGAAGCTCTCTTATTTCCGAACTTTCGAAAAACCCCTGTCCTTCCTTTTTGCGAAATATTTCAGGTCCTTGATTCTTCGAGTACAACGACTGCCAAGGGATAAGCTTGCCCGGCCCAACAGCATAAGCCTTAAGTTATGGTACTCGCTAACATGTCTGATTTTATTTATCTGTAGATGTCTGCTTGATTCATCAAAGATGCTTACAGCTGCTGTTGTTCCTCTTACGGGTCGCTCCTTCAGTGCCTCTCGCATGTCTGCCACATTCATGATGTCATGTCCCTTTGTACAGTACTTCCTAATTGCGGCCTTCATCAGCCAAAGCACTCTGTCGCATATGTCCTTTCCCTGCTGAGGTTCAGAAAAACCGTAGCGCACAATGGTAACTCCAATCCGATCTCCGATATCTGCTGTTGTAATAGCAACCAGCCAAGTCAGAACGAAGGAATGCTTGTTTAACTTTCGGGAAGTTAAGTTTGATATCAGTCTCAAAAAGGTTTTCCAGTATCGAAGCAACAGCAAACCAGTCCTGAGAACAGGAATCAAACAAATGGGCATAGGAAAGGACCTTCGTTTTCTAAGTTTCTTTGTCACGAGCAACAACACTGCTGATATGCCAGCTAAGACCACGCCTTCCAAATCAGTCACTCTGCTTTTCCCTGTACCTCATCTGAAGAAACTTCATTGCCCAATCAGTCACAACTAGGACAGATTCACCATCAAGTCTCTGAAGGACCTCTCGCTTGACAGACTCTTGGTTAAAAGAGCGGAGTATGTGAGATTTCCACAGAAGAATCGCATTCTTGGCGTTAGTAACTGAAATCATAAAGAAGATCATCCCTATGCTCTTGACTATAAAGGTGGTTTGAATGACTTTTGATTCTTACTTCTATCTCATCTAACGTTGTCTTCAGCTCCTCGCAATGTTTGTAGGCTATCTTGTGTGAGTGAGAGCAACGGATATGAAAGTCTGCATCACTTGAATCACTTAGAGCAAATTGTCTGCAGCGGTCTGGACACTCGCTCTCGTTACTCGAGCAATTCACTTTGAACATTGTTTTTAGGTACTTTTTGCCATTGCTTAATTTCATCTTTAGCTCTGCTGTTTCATCTGTGTCGGTACCAGCCCGATTTAGCTCCTCTAGTATACCAAACTGAGACAGTCGTTCTAAAGATGACACTCTTTCTGCAACAGTGTTGCAGAGTGACCAGCTCTCGCTAGGATCAGCTCAGCTTCAGTCAAGCCAGACTTGGACAAATGACAGCTCTCCAGGTTTGAGGTAATTCTATCTTGGCATGCCGATAACTTTTTTAGCTCTAAAAAACCACACTAACTTCCACAACTAATTTTTCGACATTCCTTGAAGCTACATGCGTCGAAAGTCATGCTGGACCTAGAATACCGAACTCAAGATCTCACGAAGGAACTGAAAGGTTACCGTGTATCAACTACGGTGCCAAATTTTGTGTTGTGTTGTCACTTAAATAAACTTGTCGATGTGCGTTTTTTACTGTTAAATAAAAAAACTAGAACGGGGAGGGGACTACGGACCACTCAACATGGACTTCGAGTACGGATACACTTTTTGTATACTTATTTATATACATGAACACAGTATAAGATTCTGGCTAGCTTAAATAATGTGTACCAATACTGCCGGACAAATTGGCTCGGAATGCATAATGCTTGCACCCTGAGAGCCAGAAAGTTACGGATCGAGACTCCATCTGCGAAATCACTCGATTCTCCAGACAAGTTTTGAAGACTAGAGCTCACACTTTTTCCCTTCCCAAATCAGCTCTAAACTAATCGAAATACGTTGCTAAGTCCACAGATTAAAAAAGCTGAGTGAGTGAAATCGATTGTGACAGTGTAATATTTACACTAGTTTGCTATATATCCAGTCCCATGTTTCAAGTTCGTATTCCGCAATCCGAAGTCCTTTGTCAGCAGTCCTGAAATCGCAAATTTTACTGACCTGTTCATATTTTACAACACAAGTCGTGAAGAAAGAAGTCCAAAAATATAGCGACTGGATTTCGGTACCTTTTTAATACATTTCTACTGTGTCGTCTTCGTATCTTGTGATGAATAATTAAAGAGACTGTATGTTGCGCATTTTATAATCCTACAAAGCTTTCGACGGAAAGAGTTATTTATACAAGAAGGTAGGCTTCGGCAGGCGTCAAATGAGGTGAGATCTCAGGTCAGTGCCTGTCACACGAGTACCGTTGTAAACAGCGCATTCTTGTGACAACAGAAAAATACTTCTGGTACGTGATGCTTCCTCACGCTTGCCTAAACTAGAATTGGTCTTTTGGTCCCCTAAACATTATGGAGAGATTAAAGCTAAAATTTCTCTAACGACAGAAAACTGCTCTGATTAGGTTTACGTTTGTGTGTGCTGCTTCGCTTTAGCCTCTTCGATCTAGCCTGTTCATTACCAGCCTATTTTTCAGTTATCAACAAAAGCAACAGTCGGTAAACACAGCATGCAGGCTTACAGACTTATATTCAGTCTGGGATTATCATGATATGCATCAGTTTCACTAATTCTGGAATAGCGTTAACTAGGAACGTATCCAAGATTGTCCAAAAAAGAAGGATTTCTGACAAAAATATTACAATTTTCCCTATATATATTTTTTTTGTGTGTAACGCTAGCGGCGATGAATCGAAACAGCAATACACAAACGGCTCAATGTTGCT
This sequence comes from Siderastrea radians, assembly GCA_964017195.1. Lineage (NCBI taxonomy): Eukaryota > Metazoa > Cnidaria > Anthozoa > Scleractinia > Rhizangiidae > Siderastrea > Siderastrea radians. Next base: position 28,968,917 of record OZ024894.1, read on the forward strand.
CATAAAAGTTTCAAGTGGTATTTCTACAAATAAAGGAACCCTGAGAAAAGCACCAGAAACATTGCTAAACAAATATTTTATTCAGATAACGACAAAGTTGCTTCCAGAAGGAAATCCATCGTTGATTTTTATTACGAAAAAGAAACTTCGCAGTGATTCAGTTATGTGACTGTGCAATAAGCATTTCTGAAGACCATTTTTGGACCAAAAGGCTTCAAAAACACTAAGGAAGTACCAGAGTCAGCGGCCCGAAATGTATTCTAGTCAACCACATGTCTTCGTCTTGCGTAAAACTCTCTTCACTCCTCCAATCATTATTTTGCTGTTTTGGTGCTTCACTTTTGCTGCAATTGAGTGTTCTATATAGCCTTAACCTTTTGTTTCGAGCTCTTAATAAAGTGTTTTATTGCAGCATAATGTTGAATTTCAATTTGTAGCGTGCAAGAAGCGGCCTGCCTTTTTATCAAAACATGACCTTGTATCGAGTACAAAAACACTTCTTTTTAAAGCACTCTAAGAACTCCAAATATACACGCAGTTGAAAGAATCTGAGTTTAACAACAAGGAGCACAGAAAAGCCTTTCTACAGGAAGCAAGAGAAGTACTTGTACTTCATGGGCGGCTACAGGGGAACGGGAGTGAATGGGCTGAAAGAAAGGCGTTTCGGCGGATTATTTTGCTGAAAAATGGTGTTAGGGAGATCAAAATATATCTTTCATAAACTTATAGAGTTGTATAATGCCTGTATCATGTATTTAAATCACTTGGTGTTTACATTGACCAAAATCTATCTTGGAATGTTCACGTCGATAATTTGAGTAAAAAGATTGCTGCTGGCATCGGAGTGCTAAAGCGTTCATGAGCGTTTGTTCCATTTGACACTCTTCAAAGTATGTATACTTCTTTAGTTCAGCCACACTTCGAATTTACTGTAGCGAGATTTGGGGATGCTGTAATAAAACCCTCTCTATCAAACTTCAGAAACTCCTAAATCGTGCGGCGCACATTCTTTTAAGGGTTGGAGAAAACACGCCAAGATAGATTAATAAAGCTACAATGGTATATAAATCATTCAATGGATTAGCACCAAATTATCTTCGTTCTAAATTCACCGCTCGTAGCAATGTCTCCAGTCATTAAAAACAAAAGGTAGTGGAGTGCCAAAAAAGTTCTTTTCAAAGCCAAACGTTTCGGGCTAAGCCCTTCATCAGTGGCAAAAGAACTTTTTTGGCACTTTACTGCCTTTCGTTTTTAATATTTTCATCTGAATTAGTGCCACGCAGCATTGTGAACTTTTCATTTATCTATGTCTCCAGTTACTCTTTAAGAGAAACAAATGGCAAACTTGCTATTCCTGTAGCTACCCCGTACAAACTTCATGAAAAATAGTTTAAGCTACTCTGGAGCATTTATTTGGTATAGCCCTCCTGTTGAGCTGCGGCAGGCGAATTCCCTTGGGACATTCAGGGCTGGCTGCAAGCAATTCTTCTGAGATCTATCTTCATGGCACTTATGTAAAGGAGGCTCGTAGTTTAATTAGATTTTATCAAATTGTTATGTATTTTAGTGGTTTTTAATTTCCTGATAAGTCGTTCGACTGTGTTTAAATAAAGTTATTCATTCATTCATACATACATACATTCATTCATTCATTCATTCATTCATTCATTCATTCATTCATTCATTCATTCATTCATTCATTCATTCATTCACTCCTTCATTCATTCATTCATTCATTCATTCATTGATTCATTGATTCATTCATTCATTCTTTCATTCACTCATTCATTCATTCATTCATTCATTCTTTCATTCACTCATTCATTCATTCATTCATTCATTCATTCATTCATTCTTTCATTCACTCATTCATTCATTCATTCATTCATTCATTCATTCATTCATTCATTCATTCATTCATGCATTCATTCATTCATCTTATCTGGGTGGAGAGGGGGGGGGGGGGGGAGCAAGTAATCCCACACCTGGTCTGAATAGCTTTAGCCTTCTGCAAAAGATAATCAAACCATCCCAGATGCCGTGCATAAAATGCTCCACTACACTTTGAGGTGTATACGTATTAACATTGCAGCCTATATTTTTTGGTTGTTAGTTGTTATTTGAATGAGACATACTGCTAGTTTAGCTCTAAAGTACTGGTTCTCCCTGGGTCATGATTTAGATTATCCTGACAATACAGGTATACATGCAAACCCTAAAGGTAACAAATTAAGTTGAAATAAAAAGTGACAACGGGCCATATGATATTAGGCCATAGTTTCACTTTTGCTCAATATCAATACTTTTAATGGAAGAAGTCCTGGAAAAGATTCATGAAACCTAATGCTACATTTTGTATCCTTGTAAATGCCTCAATTCTAGCACTTACATGTTATTATTATTTACTTTCGATTATCTTCACAACGTCTTAACTTTTTATTTTAAAACACATTGTGCAGACCTTTTTTATACCACCTATGATCGGCCGCTGAGCACTCTCGAATTAAGGCTTTTTAGAAATTGCTTTCGCCATACAATTTTTGTCTTGGATTTTTTTCAGATTTTTGCCTGCAAGTATAAGAGGATGCTGAGTTTCTAATCCTTGTGGTACCAGGCGTCAAACGTCTTGGTTGCCTTATCATATACTGTAGCACTACTAACGATTCCAGTCATATTTCCACAGTTTTCTCTAACTTCGTGCACTGGGTAACCAGCTGTAGCATCTATCAGCCATCCCCGACTGAAAAAAGAAAATAAGAAAGAAATATAGTAGTGGTAATGCTTTGAAACCTTACCGAGAACACATGGAATCTCTGGATTATTTTCTTCCTTTCCAAGGAAACACATACAGGAAAAAAGAAAATAAGAAAGAAATATAGTAGTGGTAATGCTTTGAAACCTTACCGAGAACATATGGAATCTCTGGATTATTTTCTTTCTTTCCCAGGATACACATACAGGAAAAAAGCTAGTCCTTTTTAATACAGGCGCGTACACTGTAAATTTTAAAGAGCTGTTTCAGCCCCATTAAAGTGACAAATCAGGCCTTATGCCACTAGGGCTGATTCCTCTCTTTGTAAAGTATTTTTGTCATAAACTGGGGCAAAAAAAGACTTCATAAGAAACCATTATAGCCAACAATGGAGCCCAAGTTAGCCCTTTGGCGTCAGCACTGCTCCTAAAGGACTAGTTTGGCCAACCTAGGGAGGGTGCCTCCTTTTGTCACTGCGCATGCGTTCAGCGCATCTCGGGATAGTCCGAGAAACTCGGCTTTCCCAAGGACGGTACATACTAATACAAAGGAATTTTTGCGCGGTTTATGACAACGCGGGAAAAGAAATGGCATACATTTTAAAAAAAAACGATATACATCATTTATCTTAAAGCCTTTTAGAATTATGGGTGCTTGTTTATCTCTGAAAAATGCGTGGTTACCCACTGGTTGGTTTTTGGATACCAGTAGCGTTTGCTAAGGTGTGCTTTTGCTCATAGTCATAAACTGTGCAAAACTCCCTTTGTATTAGAAGGCACCATCCTTAATTAGGAAAGCCAAACTAGTGACGGAAATAGTACTCTGTGCGAGTTACCTGCATTGTTGCAGTCCATGTTTCCAAGCCGCTGTCAGTTGCTCCACAGAGGCCAGAGTGGCACCGTGAAACCCGCAGAGTCGTTCTGCCTCAAAATAGTTCAGTTGATATCGACCAACACTTGAAAAGAAAACACCCTTTATAAGACGGCCTATTCCGATAAGTGAATGATCTGAAAGAACAAAAAACAGACAAAACCAATAAGTCCCTTAAGCATATAGGTAACCCTACGTTAAGTCTTTTTCTACATGGCAAACGTTATTTCTTTTCGTTTTGTACGTTTTTCATAAGTGTATTTATTAGTTGATTAGCATGAAATATTTCTAAAGAAGCAGAAAATTTTCCTTTTTTTAGCAAGAAGTACTGTGAATATACTTACCTTTATGCCTAGTGGCCGTTTCACGTTAACATTGTGCCACGTGATTCCACCATACTTAGCATATACAAGGAAATAAATTTTGTGTTCTATGTACTTTATCAAATAAACGCTGTAAATAATTTCCATGTTTCAATTACTACGGTTATTGTAAGTGGCTTCCATTCAATCAGTTTTAATTTATTTATTTGTTTTAATTTATAAGTAATAGTTACACTACGAGACCAAGTCTTCTATAAGTCTACTAAAAGCGATCGCTGTGACATATTCCGCGCCATTTTTTTTAGACTTAAGAGATGTATTTACATACACATGTACAGCGTTACAAAAAGGAAAGTTCTTTGCTTAGGTAGTTCTAGTTTCAGACAACGTCAAAAAGCTTTCGTAATATGTTACAAGTGTTCAGCAAGGTGTCGGCAGTTCTATACATTGCTGATATTCAACAAAGCTAAACAGCCTAATAGTTTCAAAACCGACATTTCGTCTGGTTACAGATATAACTTAAAGAGCAGGACATCACTGGTATTGTAGACTTACTGACGTTACACTTGTTGTCAATGTAAGGCAGCACTCTGATTTCCAGAGGACAGTCGCAATGGAACATCTCCAAGGCCGGGCCGTTGGCGCATGATCCTCCATTGCGACATGGAGATGAAAGACAGGGGAAAAACGTTGAAAGATACTTAAAGAAAATGTCATCTCGATTAACATAAAGAACTTTACAGCAATATCCTATATTTGACACCAGGCGATCATACCATGTTTCAAGCCAAAATTGTCAAAATGTTCACCAGGATCGAAACGCACCAATCACAGCCGACCATCGTGATTCGTATGGTGATGCGCAATCAGTCGACCTCGTCGCCTGATGAAGCAGTAAACAGTCGAAACGTTGCGATCTACAACTCAAGTGACTACATCGTGAGACAAACGATATACTCTTTATATTATGTTCACCATGATAAGACTAAAACGGTTTTTCTAAATAAGGACATTATGTTAAGACACTCAACCGACTGTTCCATGGAAAATTTTAACAATTAACGCGACTACTATAAGAGGGTCTGAATGGAGGTACCTCAATAACACTTAACACTTAATTTTTGGCCTCTGTAACAAAAAACAGCTAAATTTTAGGCATTTTAACACTAACAGTAAAAAATTCACTGTAACAGTACATTTCACCCAGAAAGAAACAAAATCGGCTCCAAAATTGTCGGAAAGCAGTCCGAAGATCATTCGAACGTTTCCGATCATTTCCGAAGATTTCCGAGGAGAATTCCGAAAATGTTTCCACTATATACCAAGGACAAACAGTTCATTCATCACTTAAACAAGGAAAAGACGTTAGCAAACGTGACGTATTCGATATATTCACATGTGAAAGATATATCTTTTACAGAGAAATCCTTGTAATTAAGTAATTTATATCATAACATGGGATATTATTTACCATTACATGCTAAACAAAAATGACAGATGTAATTCCTTCCTTGCTAAATTTACATGTATATGACGTATATGAACCACGAACTTTTCAGTGCCAGTTTCCGTTATGCCCTTGAATATGAAAACTCTTTACAGATATATTGCAAGCTTTAACCTGTCCAATCTGGCTCGAGGGTCAACTCTTTGTAAACTTGTTGAGTTGTGAATTACTGGTATTTAGAAACTCAGGAAAAGCTGAATCAGTGTTTTTATAGAGCTTACACTTTGACATAATAATTTACCTTGCAAAATTGTTAATTAATCATTTTTATGTCCGGTCAAAAGCTCATGGATGTATGCATACCTGATCGTCCTGATGATGTTCTTACAAATCAAGGCGAAAATGAGCGCGGATGGCTCGACCCGACCTGGTGACCGTTATGTCAGGTGGGGTATCATCCTCCTTATCGCTTTCTGAGTCGGTGTCATATTCATCCTGTTGCACAGGTAGATCAGT